>PVJH01006003.1:0-106110 GCA_004026705.1 Nesogale talazaci | reverse complement strand
TGGGACAGACTATACAGTTTGATTGCTTTTGATGGCTGATAACCCTTAGGGAGACTAACCTCTGACCTACTTATGTTGACCTCCAAGTGTCTTGTCATTTGCCCCATGCAGCAAGGGGCTAAGTTTGGCACACCTTTGTGGGAGACAACTTGGAAGAAAATGTTCTGTTTTCTTCAAGATATGTAGTGATGGCTAAGACATTTTCATCACTATATTTGTGTATATTTGCAGCACATGAAAATACATATATAGAAATATCCTCTTTCAATTCTATACATGTTCATGGGCGTAGTCCCATTCATCTTCTGACACCTATTCAGCCACTGTATCTGTCTATGCGTATAAGAATAGGGTTTTTTTTGACTGTCATTACTGCAAGGTGTCTAATAGTATTTGCCTCTGTTGCCTTTAGCTTATGTGCTTCTTTCAGTCCTTTGCCTTCGCTGTACTGTGCTGAACTTAATGTACAACAGTTTCCTTCAACCAAGTTAATATATCTCTAATATATTAATATATTAACCAAGTTAATATATCTCTACCCTTTAGTTACCAACCTTGGTAACCTTTAAAGAATGCTGCTTCTTAAAAAAATTAGAATTCATTTTAATGCTATTTCCTTTTTTTAATTAAAAAAAATGTCATGCTACTTCCAAGCACTCATTTACCCCCCCCCCATATCTTGATACTCTCCTGGAAAAAATAGCACAAGCATAATCAAGGATTCAAATGCAAACAAAGCCTGGGTTAAAGGTTGCGAATGTTAAAAAGCAAAGACAAAAACAGCTGTTAAATGATAAGCACACTCAATCTCAATCTCAATTTTAATGGAGGGCTTGCCATTTTGGAAACATGAAGCAGATAAACAACCTGCCTTTAGAAATAACAGCGTTTGATTCTGCAATGGTAAGTTTTACTCTTTTGAACACAGGTCACAGTGAAACTTGTGAGAGCTGGAACCTGATGGAACTGCCTGGTTCTTATTGGGCTCACAGGGCGTCTGCCTTTGACTGTACAGCCTTACCACTTTTCTCTATCAGTGGAAAACTTTTGGGCTTTTCTTGATAGGCTTCTGCCTCACCCACTTCTGGCTTGTGCAGATTTTGCTCTACTTCTGATATAATTTCAGGCTTTTTTTTTTTTTTTACCTTATGGCTAAACAAATTGTCCGTAAGATCCCTAAATTCTGTTTCCCAAATCAAGCCATCGCTAAGTATTTTCATATGGTAGAAGTTATTGAATCCTAGCCTTAACATGACTGGTCCAAATCATCTGATGGGGATGATCCCATAACAAATTTAATGCTAGTTCAGTAATCAGCTGCACATGAGCGGCAGACTAGTTTTATAGTAAGTGAACAGTAGCTTTAATTGTCCTTGTTCTACTGGTTGTGGCACTAAGATTAAGGTTACTTCTCGTTAAAAGTATAATGGAAGGAGAGGAACGAATGGTTCTTGGTTTGTACCTGCTTCAGGGACTACATCAGAACAGCTAAAGCATGTTCGTAGCAAATTAATAAGTTGCTGGTGTTTCCCTCCCTTTTAACAAGCCTTGCTTAAGGGAGACTGTCTCCCAGGGATCTAAAGAAGAGTCAGCTATCTCCTGGTACCACTCTCTCTCAGGGTATCATGACTGCTTATCAAGAATTTCAGCGGTACTAACCTGCATAGGAGTTTTATATTCCAATCTATTGTTAATCGATTAATCATTTCTAACTCAATGTATTTTGCCATAGAATGTTACTTATGAGTTTGACCTAGAAGTTCTGTTTAATACATGAGATAGCTAAATTATTATTCACATAAGACCCCGCAGTCTGTGATAAGTGCAGATAGTTTAGGCTCTATTTATGTGGGTTATTCATACCTTATTTCTGTATCACTAAATTGATCCAAATAGACCTTTATGAAAGTGATGATAAAAATGATTAATAAATGAGATGACACTCCGTGCTGAAACTTACCTTAGGGCTTAAAAAATGGTGTACCTGAATATTTTTAAGGCTCATCCAAACCAAAATGAAATAAGTTAACCCCTCCCCCCCCACAAAATTCCCACAGTCAAATATATCAAGTTTTTTTCCAGGTAACTGGAAATTCATTTTCCAGATTTACATTACTATTGAGTTACCACAAATAGTCAATTGTATTATAGATATTTGGGGGTTCTGATGAAATAGCCTTTATTTTATCAGGCGAGAGATTACACATATTTCAGAATCTTTTTGTTTCTTATGATCTTGAGAGCTCAGAAAAGGCAGTACTTGAGTGGGGAAAGCTCGATTCTTGGCTTCACACAATGAAAGAATTCATGCCGAAGCCCGTTCTTTAACCCAAGTGGGTTTTTATGCAGAATAAAGCAAGTTTCAGGAGTTACAACCTTGAAAGGGTGCATGCTACTTATGGAAAGTGTGCCAAGCCACCCGGAAGCCATGTTGGAGTCCACAGCCAGGCAGGAAAAGCCATATGGAAAAGAGCACGCACACGTGCAATACGTGTGTGTGTGTGTGTGTGTGTGTGTAAGATCCTGGAAAGTCAGCAGCCCAGAACCCTAGAGGCTAAGAGCAAGTGGGCACAGAAGTGGTGGGGTTCAAGAGGCAGTGGTTTCCAAATGGCCTGGAATGGGTCCAGAGGGGCACGCCTGGGTGATGTCTGTGCTCCCCCACCCTCCAACCTGCCACTAACCAGGAGCAGGATAAAAGAGAGGAAGAGAGCCTGTCTCTTCCCACCCCCGACATCCCACCTTAGGCCCTAAGTAGGCGTATGTGAGATCCTAACCCTCTCCTGGGCCCTGTTCTAGGAGTCTGCTAAAAGAGGGGGTCTTCCCACAGCCAGGATATTTCAAGCCTCTGGCCGGGGAGATGTGATGGATGGTGTTGGCTAACTCCATTGGCTGGGTTGAGCCCACCTGGGTAATGTCATGAGCCTGGGCCTAGTGTGGCCCACCAAGGTGTACCTCCCACCTGGCTCAAGGGACTTGAGTCTAAGCATGCTCAGTTTGGGATCTTCATAGGCATCTAATGGTTTCATCCCAACCTCCTCTATGGAGGCCTTTGTGAGCATGCGAGGGTGAACCCCCATCCCTAAATCTAGCTACTTAAAAGCATTATATCATGCTCTTCTGAACAGCAATTCCATAAGTCATCAATTATACCAAAGTTAACGCAACACTGTTTGACAAATAATATGAAAATAAGATGATCATTTTCTCTCACATTAAAAAAATGCTCTGTCTCAGTTAATGACTAGTTAGATAGTTTGGGTCCTTAAGGAGGCAGAAGCTTTTGACCAAATAGCTCATAGGGAAAAATATCCTAATTTTAATAGGGAAAGTGTAACTTTGCAATTTAATAATTATCAAAATATCAGCTTTGGAGATGTAGGCTAATTATATAAAATGAATGCTTTATACTGATATACTTCTACTGAAATATATAGCATTTAGTTTTAAAAATCTACCAAATGTAATTTGACTTTTTCAAAGCCATGCCACTGATTTATATTACAATTTATATTACAATAGAGGTGCATGCATTAATAGAGAAAAACCGGAAACTTTTTGTTTTCTGAACATACAACAATCCATAATTACAGAATTATCAGATGATTTGTAACATACTGAAAGTATCTACAATTAATTTCAACTGTTACATTTACAAAGAATCGATACTATGGATCGATTCCCGTCTCATATCCAACATATCTGTGCCAGTATCATCTCTCTTCCAATCTTCTTGCTCTTACCTGTGGTCTCCCATGTTAATCAGGATGCGTTAAAAGAAAATTGCCTTCTGAGAAATGGGCTCCTGATGAAATATACAACTTTCCTCTAGTTCTTTAATGCTCCCTTTCCTTTCTCACTATCATGACCCTAATTCTATCTTACAAAACTGGCTAAACCAGAGCATGGACGTGGGTACAGATGAAAGATGGAAACTCAGGGAATCCAGGGCAGAGAAACCCCTCAGGGCCCATCAAGAGAGTAACCATTCTAGGAGGGGAAGAGTAAGGTGGGGGGAGATAGGGGAGGCAATCATGATGACCTATAGACAACCTTCCCCAGGGGGATAGATAACAGGAAAGTGGGTGAGGGGGAGACATTGGTCAGTGTAAAACATGAAAAAAAAAATCTATAGTTATCAAGAGCTCATGAGGGAGGGAGGGAGGGAAGAAGGGAGGAAGGAAAATGAGCAGCTGATACCAAGGGCTCAAGTGAAAAGGAAATGTTTTGAAAAAAATGAAAATTGATAATGAAATAATAATGAAATGAAAATGAGATCATTTGAAATGAAAAAACAATGAAATGTTTTGAAAATAATTGCAACAAGTGTGCAAATGGATGGATGGATGGATTACGACATGGATGGATGGATGGATGGATGGATGGATGGATGGATGGATGGATGGATTACGCACCCCCAATAAAACGATTTAAAAAAAGAATGGGTGGAAGTAACCATGTGCCTGCTTCCAGCCTGAGCATCAAAAGGTTTTACACATTTCAGCTCTTTTTTCCCCCCAATAACTTTATTGGGGGCTTACAGCTCTTCTAACATTCATTACATCATTTGTATCAAGCATATTTGTACACATGTTGCCATCTTCATTTCCAAATATTTTCTACTTGAGTCCATGGTATAATCTCCTCCCCCCTTTAAAAAAAATCATTTTTATTGGGGACTCATACAACTCCCATCATGATCAACGCTTCCATCAATTGTATGCATACCACATTTGCACACCTGTTGCCATCATCACCCCTGAAACATCCTCCCTCCGCTTAGGGCCCCAGTACCAGCTTCCCATATTTCCCCTCTCTCCCCACTCCCCTTTCCCCACGTCCCTTAATAATTTACACATTGTTATTACTTTTTCATATTGTACTCTGATGTGTGCTTTAACCACTTCCCCGCTGTCCATACTCCAGAGAGATCATGTAATGATCCCTGCAATTGGTTCCTCCCTTCCACTCCACACTCCCTCCACCCTCCCAGTATCACCACTCCCACCACTCCCTGAAGGGATCATCTGTCCTGAATTTCCCATGTTTCCAACTCCAGTGTGCATCCCCTGGTCTAGCCGGCTTTGCAAGGTAGAACTGGGATCATGATAGTGGGTGGGAGGAAGCATTTGGAATCTAGAGGAAAGTTGTATGCCTCATTGTTGCCACACTGTACCCTGACTGGCTCCTTTCCTCCCTGCAACCGCTCCGTGAAGGGGTGCTGCTTGACCTATTGATGGGCTTTGAGTCCCCACTCAATACTCCTCCTCCTTTATAATGATATAAATTTTAGTTCTTTGATGCCTGACACCTGATCCCTTTGATACCTCGTAGTCACACAGGCTGGTGTGCTTCTTTCATGTGGGTTTTGTTACTTCTCAGCTAGATGGCTGCTTGTTTACTTCCAAGCCTTTAAGACCCCAGACACTATATCTTTTGAAAGCCAGGCACCATCTGCTTTCTTCACCACCTTTGCTTATGCACACATTTGTTTTCAGTGATCATGTCAGGAAGGTGAGCATCATGGAATGCCAATTAAATAGAACAAAATGTTCTTGCATTGAGGAAGTACTTGAGTGGAGGTCCAACAGTCATATGCTGTCCTAATATTAACCCTATAAGTATATGCACATTGATCTATTTCCCCATCATCATACATAAATATATTTGCCTATGTACATGTCTGTATTTGGATCTCTATAAATGTTCTTGACTGCCCAGTTCTTTCTTCTATTTCCCTTTACTTTCCTCTTGCCCTACCATCATGCTTGGCCTGTATTGGGGTTTCAGTATTTTCTCTCTGTTACATTACTCTCGATAAATCCCTATTGTGCCTCTCACACCCACCTTTTCACTAATTTTTAATCTCTTGTTATTCACTTGTCCCTGACTAATCAACACCATAGCCTTTCCACTTCCCTTCTCTCTATCCCCCATCTACCCTCCCACCCCCCGGAACCATCTGTCCTGTCATTTTTGCCTCCACATTGTTCATCCCGCCTATCTTATCTAGATAGACCTGGAGAGACCACAATATGTACAAAAAAACATGCATCCTAAGATGAAGCAACCAAAGAAGCTAAAAATATGATAACAACAGAGAAACAAAATATATTGCAATATATATTTATATACAATATATATAAAATAATTACAAAATAAAAATCTGTAAATAGCTCAGGGTCTGTTCATTGACTGCCAGGAGTGTCCTCTGGTTGAGTCGCATGGAGTGGCACACCCTGACCCCAAAGCATATCCTTGGCACTCCATCTGGAACTCCACGCTCTGTTGCACACCCTTTGTTTTTTGCCTTGGAGTGGTTGGATCAGACAGAGCATAATCCTGACCCCGTTTCTCCACTGTTGTCCCTGCAGAGCCTTGGGTCAGTGAGGGAAGTCGTATTTCATAGTGGGGCTGGCAGTATGAGCCTCTCTGTGCATCGGCTGTTCTGAATGGGAATATCATCCTGAAGGCTCGATGGGCCAGGATGCACTCCATTCTCTCTTCCTCCCCCTTCATTTGTTCTGGTGTATGGTCAGGTATCTCTAGCTCCCCAAGCTGCAGCTTCGGTGTTGTCCTCCAAAGCACATTCTGCTGGGGGGGGGGGAGAGGCTGATGTCCTCATCGTTGGCGTTGGGGTTGGGTCTTCCCCGCCCCATGCCATCACACTGCATTCACATCCTGGAACACTGGGTTTAAGTTTGGTCCCTCTTTCCCTGTGGAGCTATAAATAATACCTTCCCCATTGGGTGGGTTAGTATCCCATTCCCTCTCTACAAATCACCATCTGCACCCCCCCTGGTCCCCTCCACCTAGCTGACTACCATTTGTAGCCCTGGATTTGGTCTGGCCCCTGCCGTACTACCTGGACCTTCCCCCAGGATTTTCTCTACACAGTAACTTTTTCCTGATGCCTCTTTTGCATATTTTAATTATTATTAAGCTTACCCCAGTGGATTCATGTTGTACATGTCCTTTTGCTCTTGGCTAACTTCACTTAGCTTAATTTCCTCCAGTTCTTCCCATGCAGTGATGTGCTTCATGCATTCATCATTGCTTTTTCAGCGATGCATAGTACTCCATTGTATGCATGTACCACAGTTTTTTAATCTATTCCTCAGCTGATAGAAATTTGGACTGCTTCCAACTCCTTACAATTGTGAACTGTGCTGAAATAAACATTGGAGCACAGATGTCTGGTCGTGGATGGTTGCTTCTTGGTATATGCCTCTTCTGGGATTGCTGGGTCATATGGTAGCTCAATTTCCATCTGTTTTAGATAGCTCCAAATTGATTTCCATAGTGACTATACATACCTACAGGTCCACCAGCAGTGGATAGTGACCCTATCTCCCCACAACCTCTCCAACACATATTGCTTTCTGATTTTTTGAATTGGGCTATCCTTGAGGATGTTAGGTGATATCTCATTGCTGTTTTGATTTGCATTTCTCTTATAGCTAATGATCAGGAACATTATTCTCATATGTTTATTGGCCATTCAGATTTCTGCCTCTGTGAAACTTCTGTACAGGTCCTTTTCCCACCTCTTCAGTGGGCCGTTAGTTTTGCTCTTTTGGGAAACTATCAAGGTCTTATAGATTTTAGTAATAAGACCTTTGTCTGATTTATCATTGCTAAAGATGTTTTGTCATCCGTCTGCTCTCTTCTTACTCTCTTGGTGAATTCTTTCAATAGGTGTTTTATCTCCAGTATATCCCACTTGTTTATTTGTGCCTCCTCTGTGTTTGTGTCCTTCCCTATTTCTGATAGCCTATGTAATCTCCATGCCAATGTTCTCAGGTTGGTCCCAATGCCCTCATTGATGGCCCTAACAGTTTGGGTTTTACTTCGAGGTCTGTGATCCACCTTGAGTTTATTCTAGTGCATGGAGTGAGGTAAGGGTCTTGCTTCATTTTTCTACAGGTAATTCTCCACTTTTTCCAGCATTAGCTTCCCATTTGATATTTTTTGGGCCCTTATCAAAGATCAGTTGTCTGTATGCTGATGTTTTTATTTTTGGGTTTTCAGTTCTTTTCCATTGGTCTGAGTATGTATCATTATGCCAATACCCTGCTGTTTTGACCACTGTGGCTGTATAGTATGTCTCAGCTCTTTCGTAAGGACTCACAGCGGTACAGTGGCTACAGGACCTCACTGGGAGTTGAATGATCAACAGTTCAATCTAAGGATGCTGCCATCTGTTTCCCTAAAGATATACAGCCTTAGAATCTATCTGGGGATCTATAAAGCTGCTGTATGTCAGAATAGACCTTCAGACAGAGGATCTGATTGTGAAATTTTGCAATTACCACAAACAAGTCCAGGCCATCTTGCTTGAGGATGAGTCAAGCAAGCGGGTCCCACTCTCCCAGTGGATGCTCCATGTGACAGACTCCAACCCAGGGCAGCAAAGTCACCTATGTATCCCTCATGTGATCACGGTTGCATGTTGTAGCCCAGCCAAGGCTACAATGACCACCAAGCTACCCCAACCTAAATTGATGACCCACACATGTGAACAGAGTAAATCCTTGCTTAAGAAAAAAAAATGAAATGGTGCTGAATGGATTGTCAGAGCAGAACACGTAGTCACCCACTTCAGTCTCTCTCCTTCAAGCTTCATCTGGTTTTCTTTGTGCAAACACAACAGTTTTACCCGCTGGAGAGACAAGAGGGAAATCAATATCTCATCCTGTTCTGTGTAAAACTTGGTCCTTGATCTTCAGCAAGACCTTCAGGGGCATGGGCTGGGGGAAACACTCCTGGTCCACTGGAAGGGTCAATGTGAACTTGCTGTCTAAGGAGGGGATGAAGCTGGATGTCCCCCACCCTGTCCCCCCGCAGCAGCACTGAGATGGATGATGTCATCTCAGCCAGGAGAAGCACCCGGAAAGGGAGCCAGAGCTTATTGCCCATTCCTGCAGGGGTGATTTTGGGTGGAAGAGGCATGGGAGGAGTGGACCATGGACCTCTAGACTCCTTTTTTGATCCCTGGATTCCTCAGAACGTGACTTTCTGAATGGACCCAGCATTGTTGTTGGACACGAGATAAATTGTGCTCTTAAACACCAGAGGCATAAGCAATCCAAAATGAAATGAAGAAAACAATAGCGTTTACCACGGTACAAATCCAAAATGTTTACAGTTAAATAGTTTAACAGTTTCACAGTCATAGCATTTTTAAAAAGGCGTTTTATTGGTGGCTCTTCCGGCTCTTATCAGAATCCATCCGTCCATTGCATCAAGCACATTTGTACATACGTTGCCATTATCATTTTCAAAACATTGTCTTTCTACTTGAGCCCTGGTCTCAGCTCATTTTTCTATACTCCAAATGATTAAAACTTATTTCTTGGGGGGGGGCATCACTGCCCTCTGGTGGTGGGAGTAGGAGGCCCAGCCTTTGCTCCTGTGGAGCCGCTGCTGGAATTGAACCTCCATCCCAGTGGGCCGCAGTCCCGCGCACGACCACGATGCCACCGGGGCTCAGCCCTTAAAACTTATTTTTTTAAAAAAATGAAAGATCTAAAGAAGTTTGGGCCATCTCAGTTTCTTGGATTAGAGATCATACGGTTAAGAATGGCAATACTTATCGAATTGATCTACAGAGTCAAAATCCTCAAAAATCTCATCATCCGTGTTAGCAGACATTAATGTCTGTGTTTTGTTGGTTCATTTGTTTCAGTGTTTCTAGGGAAGTGCAAGGGTTCGAAGAAGAGGGGTGGGCTCTCCATGACTTGTTTCAAAGCCCCCTCCAAATCAAGACCGTGTGAGTGCCACATAAGGATTTTGTTGTGAGCGCTCCTCACCCCAGAGGACAGATTAGTGCCACCTCGTCGATTTTCCAAGGCTGTCACTTTTACCGCAGCAAGTTGACATACATCTTCTCCCCACCTAGCAGCAGCTGGGTTCAAGGCACAGAGATTTCTAGTTAGCTGCCAAATGCATAGCTACTAACCTCCCCTAAGCCCCTTAGTGTTGGGGTATGACCGAATCAACTGATAGAACGGAGCATCAAGAATTAAGCCCTAACATGCATGACCCATTGAATTTTGGTAAAATCAAGAGAAATTACTGGTGGAAAGAAATACTTCTCCAACAAGTGGTACTGAGTGAACTGACTCCACGTGGAAAGGATGCATTTGGACTTCCATGACATAATAGGAATGTGGCCTGGTTTGTGTTATCTTCATAACTGTTGGCAAGTTAGGGTCATGATTGCGACTCATGAGTCTCTTTGTTCTCCAATCTAAGTCAATTTGCTTCAATGGGAAAACTGCAATGTTTGTACGTTGCTAGCAGAGAGGGAAACAATGCAGCTGGCATTGATAACATCCAGGCAGATCCTGGGAGTGTTAAACATAGACTTACCATAGGCTGCAGATATCTCTTCTCCAGACACCCAAGAGAATTTGAAACCCATGTTCAAACGAGGAAATGACAATCGTGGAAAGAAACCAAATGAATTAAAAAAATATGCAGTATAATCAGAGAATGGAAATTTACTCAGCCGTGAGAAAGGATGAAATATTGCTATCTATTACGGTTGCAGGTTCAAAAAATTGACAGTCACTGCAATGTCTTGAAATTTAGAAGAGTCTTTATTCAGATCACTGGGTTATGGTGTGAAATTAAAGCTGTTTCCCCTCATTGCATATCCAAGTGGACTGCTCTGTTCATCTGTAAAGGCCATAACTCATGTATCACCTGTCCAGGACACACGCAAGCATGGCCAGAACAGAAAGAAAAATCAACGGGTCAATTGTAACTTCAAAAAGAGCAAGTGAGCTTTGCAAGGTACATCTCCTAGCAAAAGAAACAATGCCAAGACTGCTTAGAACACCCTAGTTGACCTAGCAAGACTAAGTACACCGTTCAGATGATCACGTCAAAAGGGACAACATTGAAAAATAATCAAAGATGCACTCGGTTGGAGAATAGTCAAAGTGAATGATAATGTCCTGAACCTGAGAACCCGAGCGTGCGTTCTAAAATGCATCACCAGCAGAGACTTTCCTATCAGGGGAGGGGGAGCATCTGGCTTCCTGAGACGAGAGGGGGAAATGAGCAGATCATCTAGCAGCTAACAAAAATGACAGTCTTTTGGCAGTCTGCCTCATCACCACACAGATGAATCTGGAAAATATACTGCTAAGTCAAAGAAATCAGACATAAAGGGTCAACTACTTATGAATTCTTTCACATGAAACATGGGCAAATCCATAAAGCCAGAAAGTAGCCAAGAGCTAGGCCATGGGGAACGAGAGTGATAATGTATATGGAATTCTTTCTGTAGTAACGAAAACCTTCTGTGGTTATATGCCAGCAACAGGAGCCCTGTTGGTGAGATGGCTCACCACTGTGCTAGTGACTGAAGGGTCTTTGGTTCAAACCCACCCAATGACTCTCCAGGTAAAAGACCTGCTACTTGGTTCCCCCCAAAATTACAGCCTTGAAAACCCCATTGGGCAATGCTATTTTGTAACCTGGGACTACTGTGAGTGAGAATCAACTCAATGCCACCTAAATACAACACTGGCTATACAAGTCTATTTCCAATGGGTAAATGCACTGACTGTATCGGAATAGCATGGCAAGCTAACTAGGACAGTGGGCTGAAACACAAGGACAATTATAAGGATGCCCATGACCAGGGGGGGGTTTGTTCTGTTGTCCCAAGGGCCACTTTGAGTTGAACCAACCAGATAGCACCTGTGTTAGGGTTCTCTAGAGAAACAAAACCAGGACTCTTGTGGTTTTACACACACACACACACACACACACACACACACGCACACACACCACAAAGGAATGCAGCGGTTAATTAGTCCACACCGCAGTAAGGAGGAGGGCTCAGTTCAACTCACTTCGGTGAAATAGTTAATATACTGGAAGTCCTTGGATTCAGGAGGGCTGCTGGGTCAAGGAAACAGACAGCTGAGTATTCCATAGAGCAGTGCAGGTAGTCTGGCCACAGTCAGCAAACAGCAGGGTGGGTCTCCAACCATCAGCCAGACCACAGGATCTGACAGGCTCCAGCTTCAGCGATATCTATATCAACAGTGTGGCAAAGCTGGTCTCAAAGGAACTTCAAGCTTTAGCAATATGGTCCATGGGTTGGCTGTCCCACAGGTAGTGTAGCTTGCAAGTTGAGGCAGAGAACTAGCTAAGGCAGCCGCACCCTGGTCTGATCGCGAGAGAAAGAGAGAGAGAGAGAGAGGTGTGGTTGACTGAGCCACTTATCTCTTTGACCTCCAATCAGACTGAGACCTTATTAATCCAACATGTTTTGATTGGCCAGGTTACCACAATAAATCTACCCACCACAGCACGTAACAATAATAACAAAATGGCAAAAATCATTCCACTGGGAATTTCAGTGCTATTCAATGTGCTAATTTATCCCATGCTTTCTCTTCTGTTCTGCCACAGCATATTTGCAACTGCGATTTATTTATCTGAGACATGAACGTACAATGAAATACCTTTCCCTTCTTCATTGGGTTGTAGAATCCCTAAAGACCTTGTCTTGCACCTTGCTGTATTCAGAGGACTTGTAAAGAAAGGGTTTTCATGAAGGATCAAGTATCAGGCATCAAAGAACAAAAAAAATCAATTCACTTTTAAGGAGGGGGAGTGCAGATTGGGAACCCAAGGCCCATCTCTAGGCAACTGGACATCGCCTTACGGCAAGGTTGCAGGAAAGAGATGAGCCAGTCAGGGTGCAGTGTAGCAACCATAAAACATACAACTTTCCCCTGGTTCCTAAATGCTCGACCCCACTCCCTCCTCCCACCGCCAATATCACAATCCCAATTCTACCTTACAAATCCAGGTAGACCAGAGGATGTACACTTGTACAGACAGGAACTGGAAACACAGGGAATCCAGGACAGAGGACCCCTTCAGGATCCGTGCTGAGAGTGGTGATACCAGGAGAGTCGAGGGAGGATGAGGTAGAAAGGCGGGACTGACCACAAGTATCTACATATAACCCCCTCCCTGGGGGATAGACAACAGAAAAGAGGGTGAAGGGAGACATAGGAGAGTGTAAGATATGAAAAAAACAATAATAATTTATAAACTACCAAGGGTTTATGAAGGAGGGGGAGGGGAGGGAGGGGGAAAAACGAGGAGTTGATACCAAGAGCTCAAGTGGACAGCAAATGTTTGGAGAATGATGATGGCAAGAAATGTACAAATGTGTTTGACACAACATATTTATGTATGGATTGTGATGAGTTATAGGAGCCCTCAACAAAATGATTTTCAGAAAAAGAAAAAAGGAAAGGTTTTTTTCACAGATGAAATGCCTATAACCAAGAACCTGGAAAAAGAAAGTCTTCAGGGGTCTTACAACTGACCTCCTCTGCCCTACATCATGATCCACCTTCTCCTACCACCACAGGATCTTCCATCCATGTAAGTTCCTGGTATGGTCTGAACTGAAATGGAGTTAGAGTGAGTGATAGCACCCTAGTCCACCTGTGGTAATTTAACCTAGGATTATTTTCATTGACTTGTACAAATAAAATTACATCTCAAAAATATTTTTGAAAAAAGAACAGGGCGATTACATTCTGTATTTCCCACAGAGAACTCATAAAACGGCTGGCTGCTTTCAGTCTCAGAAGTTATCTTTTTGGAAATCACTGCAGACCAAACAGTGACCTGATCTTTGTTTAGGAGATACTCGGGGATCAGAGTCCAGTACTGAGGGTGAGTCATTTCAGAAGACAAATATTTTTAGAGAAGAAATTTAGACAGACTTTGGCATTCCTGTTCAATTATTACCTCTGAGGCCAGTTATATATTTGATCTATATCAACTAGAGGAAACTGCTTCCACAACTCTCCTGTAGCTATGACTTTGGACCTATCAATGAGAAAGGAGTGTCAAGATCCCTCCTAACACCGCATGGCTTATTAAAAAGAGACATTTGTTTCCTTTGAATTTATCTACATCAAGTCATTTTTGCCTCTATTTGGGGATTGCATCCTCGCCCTCCATGGGATTTCAGGACCTCCTGCATCAAGTTGGTGGCCAGGGGAGGTTCCAGATTCTCCAAGTGACTTTACTTTTTATCGCCAATATCGTAGTGACACCACATATTCTGTTGGAGAACTTCACTGCTGCCATCCCTGATCATCGCTGCTGGGTCCCCATCCTTGACAATGACACTGTGTCTGGCAATGACACTGGGATCTTTAGCCAGGAAGCCCTCCTGAGAGTCTCCATCCCACTGGATTCGAACTTGAAGCCAGAGAAATGCCAACGCTTCCAGCATCCCCAATGGCAGCTCCTTCGCTTGAATGGGACATCTCCCAAGGCCAGTGAGCCAGGCACAGAGCCCTGTGTGGATGGCTGGGTATATGACCAAAGCACCTTCCCTGCAACCATTGTGACTAAGGTAAGGGGCACCTTCCCTACGTACACGATCTATCTGGGTGTTGAGAAGTAACACCAGTAATGGGTTAAAAGGCAGGATGCTAATTTCATTCTTCATTCTTTCCACAAGTATTGATTGCTTACCTAACAATTGCCAGGCATGTGCAGATCATTGGAGCAATAGATTAAAGCAGAGACACAAATGTTACTGTCACAGTGCTTTTTATCCTTGGGGGTGGGGGGTGGGGCAGCAGGGAGTGGCAAGAGGGGCAATATTTAGGTAAGCCATCTCATGAAAACTTGTATCCTGCATCTGTTATGCTAACCTTGTTGGCGGATTAGAACCATCAGGGGAGATTTACAAAATCTCCAGGTTCAGACGGCGCCCCAGAGGAGTCCTAGAAGCTAGTCTGGGGGCTAGAAATCAGGCATTGCTAAGCTCTTGAAGGTCCTCTTGATTTCGAACAGCCCTGGGAGCATGGTGCATTGTGCTTTGGGCTCAAGCAGTTCAAAGCCACCAGCTGCTCCCAAGGAGAGCGATGAGGCCTCCTGGAAAGAATCCGTCTCCCCAATGCAAAGGGACAGCTCTAACCTGCCTTCTAGGGCAGCAATGTATCAGAATGGACTTGAAGGCAGGGCGTTTGAATTTTTCATCTCCCGGTGTCACCGTGTGGCCAAGATTGAGAAGCATTTTGTATCAAGTACAAAATGATGATAAAGACAGGGAAACACGGGCTGAGCCCCGGTGGCGTAGTGGCTGTGTGCAGGACTGCGGCCCATTGGGCTGGCGCTTCAAATCCAGCAGCAGGTCTCCAGGAGCAAGGCTGGGCTTCCTACTCCCCTCAGAGGGCAGAGATGCCAAAAAAAAAAAAAAAAAGAAAGAGTATAACCCCTCCGGTGTCCGTGAATCTTGTTAGAGAAAGGTATGCTGATGCTCGGAATCGCTTGACACAGGTCAACACAGGTCTTAAAAAGCAGACCTGGGGCTGAGCCCCGGTGGCGTAAGTGGTTGAGTGCAGGACTGATGCTCGCGGGCTTGGCGGTTCAAATCCAGCGGCGGCTCTCAGGAGCAGCACTGGGTAGCGCCCACGACCACCAGAGGCAGTGATGCCCTCACACACAAAAAAGTAGACCTGATGAAAGCTGCGAAGGAAAAGCTTGGCAGTTGGAACCCACTTGCCGCTCCTCAGGAGAATGATGTAACCACCTGCGTGTGCAAATATCTAGACAGGGAAACTCTGGGGGAAATTCTCTGCCAGGCAGGACTGCTAGGAGCTCTAATTCCTTAGGAAGCAGTGTGTTGAATGCCATGAAGGGAAGTTCTCGAGGGACACAGAGTCAACCGCCCTGCCCAGTCCATCCCGATTCACGCAACCCCATACAGGGTTTCTGAACCGAAAGCATCCTGGAAGCAGACAGCCTCCTCTTTCTCCTGCAGACTAGCTGGTGGGTTTGAACCCCTGACTCGGCGGTTCATAGCCCAAGGCCCAAGGCCCAACCCACAGCACCTGCATGACTCCTTGAAAAGGGACACAGGGGGCGGGGCTGAGCCCCGGTGACATAGTGGTTGTGCGCAGGACTGCGGCCGACTGGGACGGAGGTTCAATTCCAGCAGTGGGGCTGGGCCTCCTCCTCCCACCACTGGAGAGCAGTGATGTCCCCCCCCCCAAAAAAAGAGAATATTATAGAAAAGGGACACAGGGGGCAGAGACCCTGCCATTTGCCAGCCAAGGTCAGGTGTCTGCAACTGGTTTCCAAAGCATTAAAAGCTGTGGCACAGGGCGTTTGTGCTGGTTTCCTTCTCTTCCAGTGGGACCTGGTGTGTGACTCTCAGACACTGAAGTCCGTGGCTCAGTTCCTATTCATGATGGGAACCCTGCTGGGGGCGCTCATGTTCGGTCTTCTCTCAGACAGGTGAGTGTCTCTGCAATAGCTTTCTTTTTAAAATGCTTTTTTTTTTTTTTTTACTGTGCTTGGGTGAGAGTTTACATAGAAAATTAGGACCCTAGACTTGCTCGCCTCACCTCCTTAGCTCTCTGGCCTGTGCCCCTCCCTCCCAGCCATGCACTCCCTCCTGGCCCGGCCAGCGTCTGCTGCTCCCCAACGCAGCTTCAGCAGCTCGGCCCAGAACCATGCTAAAGTGGCCGTGCTGGGCACTTCTGGGGGAATCGGGCAGCCCCTCTCCCTTCTCCTGAAGAACAACCCTTCCGGGAGTCACCCGACCCTCTCTGACATCGCTCACCTCCCCGGAGCAGCCGCTACCCTGAGCCACATCGAGACCAGAGCCCATGGGAAGGGGGGCCTCGGACCCAGCAACTGCCCGACTGCTCCAAAGGTTGCGATGCAGCGGTCACCCCCGCGGGAGTCCCGGGAAAGCCAGGCGCGACTCGGGATGATCTGTTCCACACCAACGCCACGATCGTGGCCACCCCGGCCGCCGCCTGTGCCCAGCACTGCCCGGGGTGTACATCATCGCCAATCCGGTCAACTGCACCATCCCCATCCCGGCCGAGGTGTTAAGAAGCAGGGCGTGTACAACCCCAAGATGCTCTTCGGCGTGACCCCTCTGGACGTCCTCAGGGCCACCACTTTTGTGGCGGAGCTGAAGGGTCTGGACCCGGCTCGAGTCAATATCCCCGTCATCATCGGTCCCCCCGATCTCCCAGTGTGCGCCCAAGGTGGACCTTTCCCAGGACCAGCGGGCGACCCTCGCGGGGCGCATCCAGGAGGCCGGCATCGAGGTGGTCAAGGCGAGAACAGGGGCAGCCTCTACCACCTTGTGCATGGCCCGCTTCATCTTCTCCGTCGGGGACGCGTTGAGCACCAAGGAGGGCGGCATGGAGTGCTCCGTGGTGAGGCCCCCGGAGAGGGACTGCGCCTGCTTCTCCAACGCCGCTGCTGCTGGGGAAAAACGGGCTGGAGAAGAACCGGGGCATCGGCAAGGGGTCGTCGTCCGAGGAGAAGATGATTGCTGACGTCACCCCGGAGTTGAAAGTCTCCATCAAGAAGGGGGAGGAGAGTGTGAAGAGCCTGAAGTGAGGCGCGTTCTGCCAGAGGCCCCGGTCCCTTAACTTAGGCTCCTGGTCTCCTCAAGTCACTTCCCCCATCTCTGTTGTTTCTCTAACTTGTCCTGACGATGTGGGTCCTTCGAGCTTCCCATCCCTTCCCAATCAGAGCATCCATAAAGGTCATCTTTGACTTTATTTTCAAAAGGAAAAGGAAAATTAGGATCCTATGCAATTTCTTTGTTAATAAAGCTTTTTATGATTTTTTTAAAAATTAAATCATGTTATTGGGGGCTCGTGCAACTCATCACAATCCACACATACATCCGTTGTGTCAAGCACATTTGTCCATTTGTTTGCCTCATCGTTCCCAAAACATTTGCTTTCTGCTTGAGCCCCTGGTATCTGCTCCTCATTTCCCCCCTTCATCCCCGCTCCTTCCCCATGAAACCTTGATAATTTATAAATTATTAATATCCTGTCATACCATACCATTCGATGTCTCCCTTCACTGACTTCTCCATTGCCTTTGCAAACTGTTCGCCTTTTCTACCCCACCTTTCCTTCATCCTTCTAGTATCATCGTTCTCACCACTGTTCCTGAGGGGTTCATCTGTCTGGGATTCTCTGTGTTTCTAGTGTACGTCCTCCGGTCCAGCCGGATTTGTAAGGTAGACTTGGGATCATGATAGTGGTGGTGGTGGGGTGGAGGTGTGGGGGAGAGGAGGAAACATTTAAGAACTAGAGGAACATTGTGTGTTTCATTCTTGCTACACGGCACCCTGACTGCTGCTTGGTCCCCTCCCCGAGCCTTCTGTGAAGGAATGACCAGTTGCCTACATGTGAGCTTTGAGTCCCCGTTCTGCACGCTCCCTCATTCACAATGATATGAAACTTTGTTCTTTGATGCCTGATACCTGATCCTACGGACACCTCATGATCACCCAGACGGATGTGCTTCTTCCATGTGGGCTTTGCTGCACTAGACGACTACTTGCTTATCTTCAAGTCTTTAAGGCCTCAGACGCTATATCTCTTGATAGCTGGGCACCATCAGCTTTCCTCGTCACTTTAGCTTATGCACCTGCTTTGTCTATAGGGATCGTGTTGGGACACGCTGGCGTGCTTCTTCCATCTGGACTTTGCTGTTTCTCAGCTAGATAGCCGCTTGCTTATCTTCATGTCTTTAAGACTCCAGATGCTTTATCTTTTGATCGCCAGACACCATCAACTTTCTCTGCCACATTTGCTTAGACACCCGATTTGTCTTCAGCAATCTTGTTGGAAGGTGAGCATCACAGACTGCTGAATTAGTAGAACAAAGTGTTCTTGTATTGGGGGAATAGTTGAGTAGAAGCCCACTGTCCAGGTGTTTGCTAAATATTAACCCTATTAGTGAAACATTGAACTATTTCCCCTTTGCCATATAAAATATATTTATATATGCATATGCCTGTGTTTAGATCTCTATAAATACTCTTTGCTTCCTAGTCCTTTTCCTCTATTTCTTTTCATTTCCCTCTTGTCCCATTGTCATGTTCAGCCTTCATTCGGGTTTCAGGAATTCCTCTCGTCTACACTGTCCTTGATCCAGCCCTGCCAGACCTCGGACACCCTCTTGGCCATCTATTTTCATTCACTTGTCCCCTTGTCCCTGGGTTTGTTAACACCTATCCCCTTTCCCCTGTCTCTCCCTCTCCCATGTTCCCCCAGAACTTTCACCCCATAGCTCTCTTTCCTGGCTTGTTTATCCCACCGATCTCTTCCAGATAAACATGCAGCACTAACTATGCCCTGACCCAAGACAATAAGCTATATAATAATGCTACAACAGCACAGAAGGCATCATTATCATCCACAACAACAAACCTATAAATAGTTAAAGGTCCACTTGTTGTCCTTTATAAGCGTTTTCCAGTTGAGTCGGATGGACCCCCTCACCTGAGTCTCACAGTCTGTTTCGGTATTCCCTGGGGACTTCATTGCTCTGCTCCCCTGGTTGCTCTGTCGCACCCCCAGTATCTGACTTTGGCACGGCCAGCTCAGGGTGGGCACAGTTCCTGCCCGTCTGTCTCTGGTGTTGTCCTTTGTGGTGCTATGGGTCAGGGAGGAACGTTGTGTCTTGTGGTGGGGTCGGCCCTATGGTCCTCTCTGTGCATTGACTTCTCTGAGCAGAAATATTGTCCTCAGAACTTGGCAGGCCAGGATGGGCTTCACTCTGTTTTCCCTCCCCCCTCATTGACTCCAGAATACTCTGATCAGACAAGTCCCTCTCCTTGAGCTGTAGCTATGGCGATTGTCCTCTGAAGTGAATTCTTCTTGTGTGTGTTTGGGCGTGCATGTGCTCTGTCCAAGTAGTTGGTAATGGAGCCGGTCCCTCATGCCTTTCTACTGATTCCCTGATTTATGCCAGTGTGTTGCATGCTTGTCTTGGTGCACCGGGTTGAAGTCTGGTCCCTGTGGAGATATTAACAATACCCCCACCCCTCTCACTTGGGTGGGTTAGTGCCCTGTTCCCCAGCTATCCATGTCTTCCCCCTCCCTTTTTTTTAGTTGGCATATAGATAGCCCTGAGTTTAGTCTGGTCCCTGCCATATTACCTGGACCTCACCACAGAGTATTAACAGAGTATTATAGAGTAACAGAGTATTATGTCTACAATAGTTTCTTCCCTATGCTTACCTTTTGGATATTTTTTAAACTTACCTCAGTGGACTCATGCTGTACTTTTCCTTTTGTGCTTGGCTTACTTCACTAATCATAACTTCCTCCAGGGAAGCATTGATGTGCATTCATCATTGCTTTTTAGAGATGCCTAATACTCCATGGTATGTGTGTACCACAATTTTTTAATCCATTCATCTTTGGATGGAAATTTGGGTTGTATCCAACTCCTTGCTATTGTGAACTCTGCCGTGATGAACATTGGAGCACAGATGTCTGGCCGTGGTTTGTTTCTTGTCTCTTCTGGGCATAGGTGCAGTTAGGAGATTGCTGGATTGTATGGTAACTCAATTTCCAACTATTTTAGTTATCTCCAGATCAATTTCCATAAGGGCTGTACATACCTACAGGTCCACCAGCAGTGGAAAAGGATGCCTATCTCTCCACAGCTCCTCCAACACATATTACTTTTTGATTTCTTGAATTGGGCTATCATTGAGGGTGTTAGGTGGTATCTCATTGTTGTTTTAATTTGCATTTTTCTTATGGCTAGACATCTGGAACATTTTCTTATGTATTTATTGGCCAGATTGCTGCCCTTGAGAAA
Organism: Nesogale talazaci; assembly: GCA_004026705.1. NCBI lineage: Eukaryota > Metazoa > Chordata > Mammalia > Afrosoricida > Tenrecidae > Nesogale > Nesogale talazaci. The sequence continues at coordinate 85,446 of PVJH01006003.1, read as the reverse complement.
CTTCTGTACAGGTCCTTTGCTCACCTCCCGAGTAGACAATTGTTTATTTTCTTGTTGTAAATTAGCAGAGTATATAGATTTTAGTAAGAAGGCCTTTGTCTGATGTGTCATTACTAAAGATGTTTTCCCATTCTATGGTCTCTGCTATTACTCTTGGCAAATTATTTCGATATACACAAGTGTTTTATCTTTAGTATATCCCACTCGTCAAATTTTGCCTCCTCTGTGTTTGAGTCCTTCCCTGTTTCCCATAGCCTATGTATTCCCTGAGTTATATTTGTCAGATTTGTTCCAATTTTGTCATTGATTGTCCTTATAGTGTGGGATTTTACCTCTAGGTCTGTGATCCACCTTGAGTTAATTGTTGTGCATGAAGTAAGGTAAGGGTCTTGCTTCATTTTTCTGCAGATATGTATTCATTTTTTTCCAGCACCATGAATTGAAGAGGGCATCCACTTCCCATTTGATATTTGTTGGTCCCTATTAAGATAAGTTGTCTGTATGCTAATGATTTTATTTCTGGGTTTTCAATCCTTTTCCTTTGGTTTGCATAGCTATCATTATGCTGATACCACAGTGTTCTTTTTTTTTAAATCACTGTGGCTGTATGGTAGGTTCTGAAGTCGGGTAAAGCAAGCTCTCCAAGTTTGTCCTTCTTCTCGAGGAGTTCTCTGCTAATTCTCAGTTTCTTTCCTTTCTATATGAACTTGGTAATCTGTTTTTCCAATTCTTTGAAGAAAGACACTGGAATTTGTATCAGATTAGCATTGAACTTATATAGTGCCTTGGGTAGAACTGATATCTTTTCAGTATTAAGTCTACCGATCCATGTGCATGGGACAGTCTTCCATTTGGTTTCTTTTGATAGTGTTTTTTAGCTTTCCTTTTACAGATATTTTGTTTTGTTAGTCAGGTATATCCCTAGATATTGCAATTTGTGTTTGGCTATTGTGAAGGGTACCACCTTTTTGATCCCTTCTTCTGTGGCCTTGTCCAATGTGTATAGTAGTCCAATAGCCTTCTGTTTATTGATCTTGTAACCTGTCACTCTGCCATATTCCTCTATTGCTTCCAGCACTCCTCTCATGGAACTTTCAGAATTTTCCATGTATAAAATCATATCATCTGAAATTAATGATAGTTTTACTTCTTTCTTCTCCAGAAAAATACCTTTTATATTCTTTCTTTGCCTTATATTGTGAGCTAGGACCTCCAGTGAGGCTAAATAGGAGTGAGGACAAGGGACATCCTTGCCTACTCCCCCTTTTCAGAAGAATTGATCTCATATTTTCTCCATTGACGACCACATTGGCTGTTGGTTTTTGATATACAGCTTGTATTATCTTGAGGACTTTCCTTTTCATTCCTAATCTCTTGAGTGTCTTACACAGGAATGTGTGTTGGATGTTGTCAAATGTTTTTTCTGTGTCTATTGATATTATCATGTGATTCTTACAGTTTTTCATTTCAATGTGAATAATATTATAGGTCTTTCATATGTTGAACCATCCCTGCATCCCTGGTATGAATCCTACTTGGCCATTGTGAATTAGTTGTTTCATATACTTTGTATTCTGTTGGCTAGTATTTTGTTAAGAATTTTTGCAACAATATTCACCAGAGAAATTGATCTGTAGTTTTTAATTCTTGTGGGGTCCTTGCCTAGGTTAGGTATCAGAGTTATACTATCTTCGTGGAAGGAATTTGGGAGTTTGCCATATTTTTCTATGTTCGGGAAGAGTTTGTGTAGAATTTGGTGTCAGTTCTTCCTAAATGCTTGATAGAATTCTCTAGTGAACACATCTTGTCTAGGGAACTTTTTTGTTGGTGGTAATTCCTTGATAACTTTGTCTATTTCTTCTATTGATATGGGTTTGTTGAGGTTTTTGAAGCATTTAAGAACTAGAGAAAAGTTGCTACACTGCACCCTGGTTGCTACACTGCACCCTGACTGATTTGTCTCCTCCCTGTGACTTTTCTGTAAGGGGATGTCCAGTTATGAGTTTTGGGCCCCCAATCTGCAATCCCTCTCATTCACAGTGATATGATTTTTTTTGTTGTTCTTTGATGCCTTATACCTGATCTCTTCAGCACCTCATGATCACCCAGGCTGGTGTGCTTCTTCCATGTGGGTTTTGTTGCTTCTGAGCTAGATGGCCACTTGTTTATTTTTAAGCCTTAAGGACCCCAGATGCTATATCTTTTGACAGCTGGGTACCACTGGCATTCTTTACCACGTTTGCTTATGCACCTGCTTTGTCTTCAGTGATTGTGTAGGGAAGGTGAGCATCATGGAATGCCATTTTAACAGAACAAAGTGTTCTTGCACTGAGGGAGTACTTGAGTAGAGGCCCAATGTCCATTTGCTACCTTAGTACTAAGCCTATAAATATATGCACGTAGATCTATTTCCCTATCATTATCTATAAATATACTTACATATGTACATGCCTGTATTAAGACCTCTATAAATGCCCTTTGCTCCCTCGTTCTTCCCTCTATTTCCTTTTACTTTCCTCTTGTCCCACCATCATGCTCAGTCTTCATTTGGGTTTCACTAATTTCTCCTGGTTACATTGCCCTTGACCAGGCCCTGCCTTGTCTTTTACACCTACCTTACCACCAACTTCTTATCACTTGTTGTTCTCTTTTCTCTGGGTTTGTTAACACCACTTCTTTTCCCCAAAACTCCCTTCTTCCATGTCCTCCCGGAACTGTTGGTCCCATTGTTCTCTTCTCCAGATTGTTTTTTTTTTGGGGGGGGGGGCATCACTCTTCTCCAGATTGTTTATCCAGCCTATCTTATCTAGATAGACCTGCAGAGATAATAAGGCACAAAAAACAAGAGAGAATAAATCAAAGCAACGAAAGAAAAGAAAAAAACAACAACACCCCAAAGCCAATAATTAAAAAAGAAAAGAAAAGCCTGTAAATAGTTCAAGGTCTGTTTGTTGACTTTTAGGAGTGTTTTCTGGTAGTCTGATGGAGTGCCACACCCTGGTGACAAAGTCTATTTTGAGTGCCCCCCTCAGGACTTCCTTGCTTTGCTCCCCTTGCTGTTCTGGGGGTCAGATCGGGAACAATTCCCACACGGCGTCTCCAGTGGTGTCCCCTAAAGGGCTATGGGTCAGTGGGGGATGTCATGCCTCATAGTGGGGCCAGCCCTAGGATCCTCTGTGTGCACTGGCTGCTCTGAACGAGGATACCGTCCTCAGGGCTTGGTGTGTCAGGCTGTGCTCCACTCTCTCCTCCTCCCCCCGTCAATTGCTCCTATGTGCTTTGCTCAGACACGCTCCTCTCCCTGAGTTGTCGCTTCAATGCTGTCCTCTGAAGTAAAATTCTTCTTGGGGGAGGGGTGGGTGTCCATGTAGTTGGGATTGGGACTGGTTCTTCAGACCTCTCTACTGGGTTCCTGCTTCATGCTGGTATGTTGCATTCACGTCTTGGAGCACCGGGTTGAAGGCTGGCCCCGCTTTCCGAAGAGAGATATAAGCAATATCCTCCCCTTGGGTGGGCTAGTCCTCTGGTCCCCCTCTACCCCCCTCTTTTTAGTTGGCTACCATATGTATTTCTGGATTAGGTTTGTCATACTGCCCAAACCTCACGCCAGGAATGTTTGTATACAGTAGTCTTTCCCTTATGCCTCTTTTGCATGTTTTTAAAGCTTATCTCAGCAGTCTCATGTTGAAGACCCTATACAATTTCTGTGCATATTGTTCAACGACATTGGCTACATGTTTCACAATCTCTCAACAGTCTTTTCTTTCTTCTAGTGGTTTCATTGATATAGTGTTCACACATCATACACCTGCATGGTTAAATCACTTTTTAAATGGGTAATATAGACATCATCATAATCAGGTGCTGTGTTCGCTCCTGCTCCGAGAGTCCTTAGATCCTCTTACCCTCTTTATCCCCACCCACCGCCTAAGATTCCCGAAAAACCATGGCATTGCTTTTTTCTCCCTATGCATCGACTTTTGGGCTGCACAAACTGGAGAATCCAGCAGGAACGATAAAAAACAAAAGCAAAACCAAGAAGAAACGGCAAGAATAATGATATAAAAATTAGCAAGACAATTGTACAATGAGAAAGAAGAGGCCACCCATCAACATTTTAAAAGTCAGGGACGACATTTTCGTCATGGAACAAGCAAGAAATACATGAGCCTGGAGCAAATTCGATTTGGGTCAAGATGAAAGTCAGTCGACTAAGTGCCCAAGTATGCCAGTTGCAACAGTTTACTTAGGACTCAACCTTTTACCATATTGCAAATTATGCTGTTTAAGAACTGCTTTTGTGTCCAAAATCTAGACACAGACAAGGGAGAGTGACAGGAGTGGTCCTACTTCTGTCAGGATTGAGTGCTGGTACAGGAGGATAGATAAAGATACCTTCAGGAGACTTGGAGGTGATTCAGGACAGGACTTAGAGAGAAGGACATGATGTGATATGGTTTATAAATGAGATTAAGTTCCCTCTGGGGACATACCAGGAGATGTTTCACAACAGGGAATCCAGCCTGTATTTGAAGACAAACATAGAAAATTGCAGTATAGATCTTGGACTGGCTAATCCCTGCTAGATATTTGAGCTAAATGTTTATGGTCATCTAAAGATTGACCATTAGGTGATAATGGCCCATGGATGGGGCATGTGGAAAATGTCATTGGTAGTTGTGGCGGTCATATACTTGATGTCAATTTCATGATTGGGATGTAGGCGTGGAGTCTAGTCTGTCAAGCTGGAGATAGCCGTTGAGGGGCCAACGAGACCTCTGTGTGGACATGGGTTTCTCCTGAGAATTCTGGGAAATCTCATGGTATTTCCCAATTGGAGAAGGGAGACTGGATGGAGTCTCCAAGAGACGAACTCCTGAAAAGACAAGATGGCAGCATCCGAGAAACTGGAAGAGCCAGAGGAGAAGCCATACAGCCTTACCCTGATGGAACCAGACCTCTGAAGCTGGAAAAGCCACAGAGAGACTCCTGCCAGCACTGAGATGTTTCTATCACCAATGGATACTGCTGATGGACCCTGAACCCTGGAAACGAGGAGCCCTACCAGCAACGGGATTCTGCACCCACTGGCCTGTGACTTTATAGTTGGAAGGAGACTTTATAGACTGGTATTGGGCCTATGGACTAATATTGGACTTATGACTTTGGACTGGACTGGGTTGGGATGTTTTCTCAATGTCCCATTCCTCTTGTATATAAACCTTACCCTTATGTACATATGCGTGTTTATGAGTTTGTTTTTCTAGTCTACCCAGACTCACACAGTAGCATATACATTACTCACCTTGGTTTTACTCTTACTGAAATGACTTCTTCAAGGTAAGTTTTGTAACTAGCTAAGATCATTCATTAAAGGACTCTTCTACTCGTGGTTTGTGGTGTGAGAAATTTGGGGTATCCTAGATTTGGCAGTACCTTTACTGAAAGGTTGGATGTCATGCAGTCCGTTCTGAGCCATAGAGGCCCTCTGCACAACAGGATGAAAACCATCCCGTCCTGCACTTTCCTCATCATTTTTAGGTTTGAGCCCCTTTGGTATAGCCACTGTGTCAATCAATCTCTCTAAAGGTCTTCCTATTTATGACTGCCCCTCCATTTGACCAAGTGTGATGTCCTTTCCCAGGGACTGGTTCTTCTAATAACGTCCAAAGTACATGGGACAAAACCTTGCCATCCTCTTATTCTGGAGTTGCTTCTTCCAAGATAGATCTGTTTTTTTTTTTTAAACAGTCCATGGTACATTCCCTGTTCTCAGCCAAGATACATCTGACCTCAGCAAGGATGTCCCTTCTTCCACGTCCTCTTCGGAACCTGGCTTGGATTTTTGCAGCTCCTTGTCGATGTACTGTCACAAACGTTGTTGGATGAACTTCATCATGTTAGCAAATTTTTACTAACATGAGATTAATTATACTGTCTATTCTCCACATTTCCATCTTTCTTTGTAATGGGTATGAACATGCATCTCTTCTAGTTGAATGGCCAGGTAGCTATCTTTCAAACTCCTGAAATGGGCATGTCATTACTGCCACCATCCAAATATGTTTCCCATGAAGGAATCGGGGGACTTGGTAGGAGAGAAATGGGGGACTTTTAAATCCACCACCTTCACATTCACTGCTGTCTCCACTGGAAGTTGCACATGCAGAATAAATCAAAAGTAATTGTAACTTACTTAGACAAGATTTTAAGACGGGCATGTTTCGTTTAACCAGTCATGAAATCCAGTGTTCTCTGATGGTGTCTTTAATAGAGTATAAGGTGTTTGAAATGAAGAGAAGGGCCAATGGCAGAAGAGGACAGTGGAGTTTCACATGAGGTTGAAAGATATCTGATATACTAAACTCAAGATTTAAAACTAATAAAACTATGAGGAAACATGAATTATATGCAAAGGAAGTGCATGGTCAAATGATACCTTTGAAATTGTGCATTCATTTATTGACAATATACCCAAAATGGAAGCATGTAAAAGTCCATGAGCAATTGAATGGATAAATAAAATGTAGATTATTTACATAATGTATTACTATTCAGTAAGGGAAATGAACGAACATTAATGCATAGTTTCACAGATAAACATGATATCCTGATATGTTGAGCAAGACAAGCCCAATACAAATGACCATGTGGCCTTATTTATGCAAAGGTCAAAATCAAGTAGTACAGTCTATCGTTCTGGAATTAGATAAACAATCCTCTTGAGAATATTTCTTGAGATTCTGCTAGACACATACAGCAGTTTGGGTGAGAATGCCGTCTTCAGAAATAGAATTTTCTGATCTTTGATTTGATTTATTATTTTTTTCCCTTTTCCTTTTTGGGTTCCTTAACTTACTTTTAAAAAGTCATGAATTTTTACGTCCAATTTCTTTCATAGGTACATTTTGTTGTCATAGAACCTTTTAGTATAGTTTATCTCATCTTATACTACCTTGATCGACTCATCCAGTATCACATCACCAAGTTTATTATTTTCCCACCTTTTGTGTTTTATTCTTTTTCTGACTATAGCAAAGACCTTAAGTGGGAGTGGGGAGAGCTGGTATCTTGTCTTGTGTTTGAGCATTTTATTATTGAGAATAGTAGTTGTATGATTAGGGCTGTTGTTCATGTAACTGTCTACCAGTGGCTCTTTTTTCTTTGGGGGGGGGGGGCGTCACTGCTCTCCGGTGGTGGGAGTAGGAGGCCCAGTCCCACTGCTGGAATTGAACCTCCGTCCCAGTGGGCCGCAGTCCCGCGTACAACCACTACGCCACCAGGGCTCAACCTTACCAGTGGCTCTTGATCTATTATAAGTAACAATGATCCCTTTCCCTTTCTATCCCACATGAAACAAACTCCTTTCTTTGAGAACTTCCTATCGTTTCGACTCTTTCTGGCAGGGGGCAGATTCTAGTCATATTCTATAAGAAGTAGATTGCCCCTAGACTATGGAGATAGAGCAAAGGGGTATTGTACAACCCACTGGGCACTTTAAAGCATTGCTTTATGGATATTTCTTTCACATGAATTAACCTTGAACCGCATTGTCCTAGAGACCCAAGTACACGTTTAACTTCGTGGGTCCCAAAACGATACAGACTCTCCACAATGCTCAATGCAAATGGGAGAACAGAGGCATTTATAGTCTGTTAAAATCTCTATTGTGCTCGTGTAGAACCTGTACATGGATCCAGAGGCAGTTGTTGGGACAGAACAATAGAATACAATCAAGAAAGACATACTTGCTTCTGACAAACTTATTCAACCCGTGTAATCAACCCGGATAATCAGAGAAACTAGTTTATATGCGCCAGAATGCTATGTCGCTGTTGGAGGAGGACATTAATAACCTGCGACATGCAGCTGGCACAGCCTTTCTTGCGCAAAGGAAGGAGAACTTGAAGCTCTTGCTGATCGAGATCAAGGATTGTAACCTTCAGTATGGCTTGCACCTCAGCGCAAAGGGAAAAATCCCACAACCAGACCAATAGATGACACCATGATAAGTGGAGACAAGAAAGAACTGGTTACGAATTCTAACTTGCTTGCATCTATAATCCACGTTCATGGAAGTAGCAGTCAAGAGGTGAAATGACACATTGCATCGGGCCGATCTGCCGCACAAGATATCCTCAAAGTATCCCAGAGCAGGGGTATCGCCGTGGAGACTATGGTGTACCTGACCCAAGCCAGGGTATTTTTAATGGTCGCATACACACGGGACAGTTGGACATTGGATAAGGAAGATTCAAGAAAAGTCAATGCATTGGGATTATGGGACGTACCATGAACTGCCTAAAGAACAAACAGCTGTTTTGGAAGAAGTACAGGCAGCATACGCGAAAGGAGTGAGTTTTTTGGTCTCCTGTACTTCGGGTGATATTCCAGGGCCCTGAAAAAGTGCACCATGCTTGTTAAAGCCCAGGGGCAATGGAAAAGAGGCAAACTTCTGGAGAGGTGTGGCTGCAGCATGACAATTGTGGGCGTGGTGGGGGCCCAAGTGGGGTCTTTTTCCACAACAGGGTCGCGATGAGCCCAAACTAACTCAATGACCCCTACCAATCACCCCCGCCCCAAGCAGGATAAACTTTCTCGGACATTTCTCAGATAAACGTTCTCAGGCCATCAGATGGAGTTTTGCTTGGTGTCAGAAACACATCGAAGCGCAGGTGGACGTAGGAGTGTCCAAGGAGGGTATCCAAGCACAAACAGGGGTGTCGCTTCTCAGAACATCTGCGGGGAACTTTCCCCCTTGATTCTCCACTACCTCAAGTTGGAGAGACGCTCTAGACTTTGAAGCGTGCTAGCTTTTTGCCACAATCGGTGACATCGTCCCCGCTCCCAGCTCTAACCTCTCTGTTTGCCAGGGTTGGGCGGAAGCACGTTCTCAGATGGTGTCTGTTGCAGTTGGCTGTTGCTGACACGTGTGTGGTCCTGGCTCCCTCCTTCCCCATTTACTGCTTCCTACGCTTCCTGGCTGGACTGTCTACCACAACCATCTCGGCGAATAGCATTTTGCTCAGTAAGTCCGTCGTTTTCAATGCTCTAAGCCTGGGTTTCGACTTAGAAATCCCACCTTCTTGAAACACTTACAAACCCTTGTTGCTCTTGCTTTTTAGTCCTAGAATGGTCAGTACCCAGATTCCAGGCCACCGGAGTGACCCTGATAACTTGCTCTTACAGTGCCGGACAGATCATCCTTGGAGGTCTGGCATTTGCCATCCGAGAATGGCAAACACTCCAGCTGGTGATGTCTGTGCCGATTTTTGTCTTCTTCCTATCTTCAAGGTATGATTTTTTTTCTTTCCTTTTGTCTTAGGGGAACCTCAAATGAAGTCTAAGGAGCTTCAAAAGTTCAGAGAAATGTTCCGTTATTTGTTCCCATCTCATTTCCCCCCCCCCCACAAACTTTTAAAAACTCTATTGAGGACGTAGAATCAGTATCCATGGATTCCATTTAGTCTTTGGTCAAGGATGGAACCTATAATTTCTTTGTGCCAAACAATGGAAGGCATACCGAATGGCTTACATTGTGTCTCTGCCCTCCCCTCCCCTTTAATATTCTAAACAAGCATGAAGGATAGGTCACTCTACCTCTTCTCCTTGACATGATTGCTTCAGTGGAAGGAGTCTGTTCAATTAGAAATTTTTCTCTCTCAGGAAAGAGAGGAGAGATTTTCCAGAAGAAGATGATTTCCAACGCAAAGGAGGGTGTCCTCCACGTTAGGTTCATTCATGATTTCATTACCTCCTTCTAAGCACCCTATCCAACAGATGAATCTCGCTTCTGTCCGATTTCATGCACTAGAAAACAGAAGCAGATTTAGGGAAATACCGTGTTTGGATGGCAAATGTCCTCATTGCTAGCTGGGGCAGGCGTGAGCTCAGGCTTTGTGGGGCCGTAAGTGCACATAAATAGCTGAGGGTCCTTTCTCAAGTAATGACTACATATTATGGATATACATTTAGTTGGCTCCTATAAAGGTCCTGGGAGGGTCTGAACAAAGGAGGGAATGCCAAGCTTTGGCTTCATGAGTTTTGTGGTACATTTTCACCCAAGGAAGGAGAGAACTAAGGTGTGCCTGACTGAAGTCCTGGTATTTTCAATTGTCTCATATGCATGGTCATGGAATAAAGAAGAATCGATGTGTTTGAATTGTGGCACAGGAGAAGAATATTGAAAGTATCATGAACTGCCCAAAGGACAAACAAATCTGTCTGGGAAGAAGTACAGTCAGAATGCACCTTTGAAGTGAGGATGGCAAGATTCCATCTTAGATATTTGGACACTGTGTGAATCTGTGTAGACCAGAGAGCCAAATTCATGGATACAAATACGTGTATGAGAAAGTGGGCTGGGGCTGAGCCCCGGTGGCGCAGTGGTTGAGTGCGGGACTGCAACTCACTGGCTTGGCAGTTCAAATCCAGCAGCAGCTCTCCAGGAGCAAGGCTGGGCCTCCCACTTCCACCAGAGGGCAGTGATGCCACAAAAAAGGAAAGTGGGTTATATATAAGAGTAACTGAATATTGAAAAAACATCCCAGCCAGTTCGGTCCAAGCCCATAAGTTCAATATTAGCCCACATGTCCAATGCCAATCTGTCAAGTCCGCTTCAGATTCATGAAGCACGTGCAATGAGGACAAACGCAGGGTGATCACAGGTCAGTGGGTAGAAAGTCTTTGGAGTCAGTGGTATTATAAGCTTCTCAGCACTAGCTGGGGATCTCTATGTGTCTTCTCCAGGTCCGTGGTTCTGTCTGCATCAGGGTAGATCCACGTGAATTCTCCTCAGGAATATGCCACAGGGAGTCAGCCCTGTGTCTTGTCCGTAGAGGATCTTCAAGGTAATGAACTGCCAAGAAAGAGAAGGGTATCTCCAGTGCCTGAGGAGGTAAACTACAAGAGTTCCCAGAATTCTCAGGAGAAGGCCAGCCCCACAAAGAGGCCTGTCCAACAAGATTTAACCAATGAGGCCTCTCAAATTGACATCAGATTATGTAACTACCACAGACATGTTGTAAGGAAAGACCAGTACCTTGAGAAAGGCATCATGTTTGGTACAATAGAGGGCAGTAAAAGAGAAGGAAGACCTTCACAGAGATGGGTTGACGCTGTGGTTGCCACCATGGGCTCAAGCATTGGAACCGTTGTCAGAATGGCCCAGGACCAAGAAGAGTTCCACTCTGCTGTGTGTGCATCACCATGGGGTGGAACCAACGCGATGGCACCTTATGACAGCAATAAAGAAAGGAGACATTGTGCCTCTACATCTGCATTCCCAACAGTGAATGTGTGTTGTCTGGGGCCATCTTCCTATTTCCCTGCCGATGGTATACAAGAAGGAGGGTTAACCCTGAAAAAGTGAGGGCTGGTCGATGGACTGTGAAGTTCTCTCAGGGCCGAGGTTAGATGAACAGCAAACAACTAACGCGGACTGCCCCCTTGTCCTCCTCTTTGATTAGGTGGCTTGCCGAGTCTGCTAGATGGCTGATTTTCAACAATAAACTCAAAGAGGGCTTAGCGGCACTTAGACAAGTTGCCCGAATGAACGGAACCAAGAACGCTCAAGACATGCTGACGTTGGAGGTGAGCTAGAAATGGAAGCTTATGATCTTTAAGTCAGTGTCTATAAGAATAGAGGTGCAGGTACAATTAGAGGTCTTCTTCCCTTGATGCCCTAGTTTTCAAGGATTGTGAACATGATTGGGGCTGGCGTGGAAGAAGAATATACTGACGATGAGTGAGTGCAATTTTTTTTTTTTTAATTCTCACAACAGTACCACAAAGCACTGAGTATTCACAATGGAGAGATTATGCATAGTCTCTTCTCTCTTATTGAATGAAGTATGATGACTGAAACAAACCCATTAAAAATCTGTGGGTCATACCAGGGCACCCAGACCAATAGAAGGGAGGTGAGTGACCAACAGAAGAGACCATAAGAAAGATTCTATTATTATTATTATTATTATTATTATTTTTACTCACTTGTGGACTCTTTTATTTAAGATACATTTAGTGAGTGCCTACTAGATTACCTACCATGCCTACTAGATCATCTACCATGTACCAGTACTGTTCTAGTCCTGAATATCTCTCAACAGTCCTGAATATCTCCCATTCTCAATTTTATAGTCTACATTTTTTATGTGCTGCAACCCAAGCCCATTGTAAAGGGAAATAAGTATTTCAGAAAATGTCTTTCTCTCTTTTTGTTTTCCACCACAGTTGTGTAAAAGGAAGCTAATGCTGTGGGCCATTGAGTAAATATTTATCATGTTCCACACATATGGCGATATTGATCAAGCAATGATAATGTGCCAGGCATGGAGCTGGACCACGAGGAACCTACTCCACCAGGGTCCCAGTCTCCAAAGGACTTTCACATTGATATGAGAGAGAACAAGAATATTGTGCTTATGAGGTGCCATCAAATCGATTTCAGCTCACTGCGATCCCATGTCCAATAGAAAGAAACATTACTCACCCCTCAAGATCCTCGCAGTCATTGCTTTGCTTAAGTTCATTGCTGCAGACACTCTGTCAATCCTTCTCATTGAAAGCCTACCACATTTTTCCATGACTCTGTACTTGATCAAGAATAATGGTCTTTTCTAGGCACTGGTCCCTCTAACAAGATTTCTTTTTTATTTTATTTTATTCCAATGATTTTACTGGGGGCTCTAACAGCTCTTATAACATTCAATACATCATTTGTATCAAGCATGTTTGTACACGTTGCCACCTTCACTTCCAAATACTTTCTACTTGAGCCCTTGGTATAAGCTCCTCCTTCCCCCTCCTTCTTAAAAAATAAATCATTTTACCGGGGGCTCATACGACTCTCATCATGATCCATACGTACATCAATTGTATGCAGGCCACATTTGCACACTTGTTGCGATCACCATGCTCAAAAAATCCTCCCTCCCCTCAGGCCCTTGGTAACAGCTCCCCATACTTACCCTCCTTCCCTGCTTCCCCTCCTTCACAAACCCTTAATAATTTACAGATTATCATTATTTTATCATATCCTACACTGTCCAATGTGTCTCTTCACTCACTTCCCTGTTGTCTGTACTCCAGAGAGGAATTTATAGGTAGATCCCTGAAATGGGTTTTCCCCTTCCATTCCACCATCCCTCCATCCTTCCAGTATCACCACTCCCACCACCAGTCCTGAGGGATCATCTATCGTAAATTCCCCGTGTTTCCAACTCCAGTGTACACCTCCTGGTCTAGCTGGATTTGCCTAGTAAAATGGGGATCATGATAGTGGGTGGGAGGAAAGTTGCATATTTCATTGTTACTATACTATACCTTGACTGGCTCATCTCCTTGTTGTAGCCCTTCTTGTAAGAGGATGTTGCTTTACCTATTGATGGGCTTTGGATCCCTAATCTGTACTCCCCTCATTTATAATGATATAATTTTTTAGTTCTTTGATGCCTGATACTAGAACGCTTTGACACCTCGTGGCTGTACCAGCTGGTGTGCTTCTTCCATGTGGGCTTCGTTGCTTCTGAGCTGGATGGCCGCTTGTTTACTTTCAAGCCTTTAAGACCCCAGATGTTTTATCTTTTGATAGCCGGGCACCATCAGCTTTCTTCACCACATTTGATTGTACATACATTTGTCTTCAGTGAACATGTCAGGAAGGTGAGCATCGTGGAATGCCAATTTAATAGAACAAAATGTTCTTGCACTGAGGAAGTCCTGGAGTGGAGGTCCAATGCCCATCTGCTGCCCTGAATGTGAGATGAAGTATCCCATCCTTGCTTCTCAAAAGCATACTGCTTCAAATTCTTCTATGGCAGATTTTTTTTTGGTTATTCCGACAGGCCACGATAAACTCCATGTGCTGCATCAACACCATAGCTCATATACATCAATTCTTTTGTAGTTTCCCTTATTCATTATCCAGCTTTTGCAAACATGAGTTGATTAAAAATATCGTGGAGTCCTCCAAGTGACATTTTTGTTCTTTAACACTTTAAGGGAATCATTGGCAACAGATTTGCCCTTACAGACTGAGCTGCTCACCACAAAATCAGCAGTTAGAAATCACCATGTGAGGTTTTCGATTGCCATAAAGAGTTACAGTCTTAGAAACCCACAGGGGCAGTTTTATCCTGCCCTGTAGGATATATGAGTTATAATTAAACGCAATGGCATTTCGTTTCTGAGTTTGAGCTTCCACAGCCATTGATTGTGGATTCAAGTAAAATGAAATCCTTCTAACTTTGTGTCAAGCTGGGTTTTCTAGAGAAAGAAAACCAGTCACATTCACATATGGATTAGAAAGAAGTGTATCTCCAGAAGTCATTTTACGTCAAGAAGGCAACCCAATCCAGTCCAATTCAACTCCACGGATCTGATGCTAGCTGAATGGAATCCTTTTCAGAGTCACATAGTCAATACTACAGAAAGGTGAAGTGGGGTGTAAAAGGTCATAGTCAGGTGGGTGCAGAGCCCAGTGGATCCAAGGTTAGTAGGGATACGACAGGGTCCTGACAGCTCCAGGTTGGGTCTCAGGGCTATTGGCCCACATGGAACAACTGCCAGAGGCAGACATCAAGTCCCAGTAAGCTGGAAGGGCAAAGGCACACAGAGAGTAGAGAAGTTCTCACTGTCTTTTTTAATAGAAAATGCCACACCCCCAAGGAAGCATCATCAGCTACGACCTGACTGATAGGTTGGACTTCATCCCTGCACTTGCTTTCACACAGGACAAGTGGACATAAACTCTAACACCCACAAACATAAAAAAAATAAAGTCATGATGCCTATTAGTCCAGTTGTGAGAATTTTTGTTTCTCTTTATCTTGAAGAGTAGTCCATGCTGAAGGTTGTGCTGGGAAAATACGGCCTTGGTGATAACATAAAGCTGGATAAAATTGTGGAAGACCAATGACTTCATCATTGCGAACAACATAACAGCATTTCAACAACCTAAATGACAACTAGATAGGTAGACCTCTGTATTCACTGTATGGAATACTCAGGAATCAAATGGACTGCAACCATGGAAAGACACCTTGGAGAAGCTCACTATCATCTGCTAAATTAAAGTACAGTGCTATCTTTGGAGCAGACCATCAATTGTGCATATGTAAATTCAGGAATAATATTACAAGAAAAATATTAAAAGAAGTACACAAGTGTCAAATTATAACCTTGAGTAAATTCCAACTGAGTTTCAAGAACAGATATGATGAATGGTATTGAACATGAATGGCAGGAGACCTAATGAATTGTGAGATAATATCAGCAACATCATACATGAAGAAAGCAAAGATTCATTAAAAAGACGTCAAAGAGGGCTGAACCCCAGTGGCGCAGTGGCTGTGCATGTGACTGCAGATCACTGGGTTGGAGGTTCAAATCCAGCAGCAAGGCTCGGCCTCCTACTCCCACCACCAGAGGGCAGTGATGCCCCCCCCCCCAAAAAAAAGAAGTCAAAGAAAGAAAAGACGGATGTGGATGTTAGAAGAGACTGTGCCCGCCATGCTAACCCATTGGACTTTCTTTTGCCCACCTGTTCCTCTAACCCCACCAGGTCTTCCATTCAGCAGCTGGTAGGAAGAGGTGGACAGCAAAGGCTTTGATGATTATAGGAAGAAACTAGGTGTGGGAAAGACTCTGTGAAAAATGAGTGCCATGGTCAAGCCTGTCTATATCATCTCCACCGAGGACAACATCCTCACCATGAGAACTGAGAGCACTTTGAAAATCACACAGTTTTCTTATTAACTTGAAGAAAAGTTTGAAGAAACTACAACTGAGGGCAGGGAAACTCTGATTCTTTGCAACTTTACAGATGATGTCTTTGGTCCAACTGCAGTAGTGGGATGGAGAGTGTGATTACAAGCAAATTGGAAGATAAAAAAACCAGTTGTGGAATGTTTTATGAACAATGTCACCTGTACATGGACCTGTGAAAGAGGAGAATAAAAATTCCATCATCACTTGAAGGAATTACCTGAGAATGAATAAACTTGGTTCACTGAGCAAATCTCCATACTGGCTTTGTTTGTTTGTTTGTTATTGTCTTCAAGGACTTGTATCACAAACATCCTATATACAACCATTGCAAAGTGTTGGTTTAATTAAGATCATTCCTTTGGTTAATTGATGAACGTGTTTGTGCCAGGAGAAAAAAAATAAGACTCTTGACCATAAAGTAACTGAAATTAATGGGAGACACGATAAAGGAATAGAGTTGGATGGAAAATTTCCAAGGGAAATTCTAGGAAATAAAGTTGTATAATGAAATGTGCAAAGACCTAGATGGAGAAGACTAAAAGGGAAGAACACACTTAGCCTATTTCAAGCTGAAAGAACTGAAGGAAAAAATTCAAACCTTGAATTGACATCTTGAGGGATCCCATGGGCAAAATATTGAGCAGTTCAAGAAGCCTCAAAAGAAGGTGGAAGGAGAAGCTCACTATCATCTGCTAAATTAAAGTACAGTGCTGTCTTTGGAGCAGACCATCCATTGTGCATATGTAAGTTCAGGAATAATATTACAAGAAAAATATTAAAAGAAGTACACAAGAGTCAAATTATAACCTTGAGTAAATTCCAACTGAGTTTCAAGAACAGATATGATGAATGGTATTGAATATGAATGGCAGGAGACCTAATGAATTGTGAGATGATATCAGCAACATCATACATGAAGAAAGCAAAGATTCATTAAAAAGACGTCAAAGAGGGCTGAGCCCCAAGGAAAGCCTACCCAGAAAGAGCTGCTTGCCAGCCAGTCATTTTAAGAGGAAGCACCCAATCAAGACTCAATGGTGTCCACAGAAGAAGTCCAAACTGCACTGAGAGGATTAGCCAAAAGCACGACTCCAGGAGTGGGCAGAAAACTAACTGAAATGCTTCAGTAAGATGAGGAAGCTCTGAAAGCACTCGTTGGTCGATGCCAAGCATTTTCAAAGACAGCTATCTTGCCAACTAACTGGAAGAGATAGGTGTGTCCACTCTGAAAGATGCAGAAATACCAAGCAAAATATCACTAATATCACATGAAGCAAAATTGTGTCGAAGATTACTTAACAATGGCTGCGACGGTGCATCAACCGGGAACTGCCAGAAATCCAAGCTACCTTCAGATGAGGACCAGGAGTAGAGGATGTCACTGCTGACTTTAGATGGATCTTGGCTGAAGGCAGAACATACAAGAAATATGTTGATCTGTGTTTTATTAACTATGGGGAGGCGTCTGACTGTGCGGCTCATAGCAAACTATGGATAACATTGAGAAAAAAGGAAAATCTAGATAACCTAATTGTGCTCACATGAAACCTGCACACCAACCAACAAGACTGTCTTTCAAATGAAATAAGAGAACATTGTAAGGCTTATGTGGTAGCTATATAATTGTTAGCTAATTTGAGAAGGTTAAGAGGGAAGGGGTGGAGTCTAACCTGTCAATCAGGTCATAGTCGATGAGGCTTCTGTGTGGGCGTGGCCTTTTCCTGAGCATTCTGGGAACTCCTGTATTCCTGCTTGAGGACGGAGACACGCTCTCTCTGTGGACTCCCTAGGAGATTTTGCAGTTGCTGGAGAGACCACGTGGAGATCCCTGCCAGCGCTGAGATACTTTGCAACACCTCTGGATGTACAAGACTTCCCACCCACTGGCCTGTGATCATCCTACATTCCGCATCACTGTCTGTGTTTCGTGAGTCTGAAGAGGACTTTATGGATTAGTATTGGACATATGGCCTAATATCAGTTCTTTCTTAATCACATTTGAGTGTGTCTATGAATTTGCTTCTCTAGTCCAGGTCAGCACAACTTAAAACCAGTAAAGGTGTGTATCAGGGTTCTATGCTTTCATTATACTCATTCAATCTGCATGTTGAGTAAATGATCCGAGACGCTAAACTTTGTGAAGAAGAATGCAGCCTTGGGGTTAGAGGAAGGTGTATTAACAACCTGTGGACATGTAGATGACATAAATTTGATTGCTTAAAGCATCAGTTCTCAAACAGTGGGTTGCGACCCCTTTGGGGGGGTCAAGTGACCCTTTCACAGGGGTTGCCTAAGACCATCAGAAAACACATTTTTTCATTTTTAATCATTTTATTGGGGGCTCATACAACTCTTGTCACAGTCCCCACATCCATCCATTGTGGCACGCACACTTGTACATTTGCTGCCATCATCATTCTTCAAATATTTGCTTTCTACTTGAGCTCTTGGTATCAGCTCCTCATTTCTCCCTCCCTCCCTGCTCCCGCCTCCCTCATGATCCCTTGATAATTTATAAATTATTATTATTTTGTCATATCTTATACTGTCCAACTTCTCCCTTCACCCATTTTTTTTTTGCTGTCCATTCCCCAGGGAAGAGGTTAGATACCTCATCATTTGATTTCACTTTCTACTCGGACTCTCTAACCTAGACACCTTTTCCCCCCCCATGCCCTGCAGCCTTCTCTGGTCTCTATTTGAAACGACTTACTCACTGCCTATATTTTTCGAGGCTCTTTTAAACGCCTTAATTTACTGCACATACCATGTTTCCCAACCACAAAAGCCACATTTTGTGTCTGCATGTCACACTAGACCAGTGGTTCTCAACCTGTGAGTCGTCACCGCCAATTCATAGCAGTAGCAAAATTACCGTTATGAAATAGCAATGAAAATAATGTAATAGTTGGGGGTCACCACACCATGAGGAACTGTTTAAAAGGCCACGGCATCGGAAGATTGGGAACCACTGCACTAGACAGAAAGAGAACGTTTCTCTTTTGTTCTCACTTGGGTGTTCAGTGCTCTTCCCAAAGCCTAACACTTGGACGGTCACTGATAGATGTTTCTCGTTGCTGTTATTGCAGGGTTTGAAAGCCACCATGCAGGAGGAACTGAAGGAAGCACAGAGCAGACCTTCTCTGCGTGACTTATTCCAATCACCCACCCTGCGTAAATGGATCCAGCTCACATCTTTTGTGAAGTAGGCTTCAGACAGTGCACGAGGAGTCTTAGAATAGTGACCCTACTACTTCAGCTTTCGTAGGATGCATCAGTGTTGTGGGGGGACAGTCTGAGAGATGAAGGAGGAGGAAAGCATCAAATAATTGTTATCCTGAAAGTTAGTTGACAGGAGTAGGAAAAAACTGCTGGGAGATAATTGCACAATGTGGACGTAAGTCTGTCACATCGCCTTAGAAGGCTCGTGCACCCCAGGAGACTGATGGTGAGGACATCAATCCTTAACTTTGACATTTCTTCGTCGCTTGTTGTCATTTTAATTGAGGAAAAAAATTCTTGCAACAATAAGGTCTAGGGAAAATATACAATCTGAAGCATATAAATATGGGACCCAAAGCCAGCTAGAGATATAGAAACACTCTCATTCTTCAGATCACATTCTTCACATTAAAAAAGTGCCCCTCCCCCCAATCAAAACCAGCCAAACAAAACCCTTCCCCAACCCAAATCGAGCAATTCTGATTCCCATGATCATACAGTGATTTTATGATAATTTTGAAGCCATTACCAAGAAAGAACTAGTCTCCCATGCAAACTGTACTTGCATACCTCACCACCAACCATTGGTGGTTGACTGGGTCAATGGGAAGGTTAATTGCAAAACATAGGCTTTCAATCAATCACCCGATGTGCCTTTTCTCTTTTGTTCAATGCAGATTTGCCAACAGTCTGTCCTTTTTTGGCATGTTGTTTAATGTCCAGCAGCTGGGGAACAATGTTTTCCTGTTCCAAGTTCTTTTTGGCGTTACCGCCCTCATAACCAAAGGCATGGCACTTTGGGCCATGAGGCGAATCGGCCGTAAAACAAGCCAAGTGATCTTCATGTTCATGTTGGGCGTTGCTATCCTGGCCCTCACCTTTGTGCCTCGAGGTAAGAAAACATCACAGATCAAAGGAAAGGAAAAGCAGCCTTGTTCTGAAGCTGGGAGGCAAGGAGCCTCACCAGGCCCCCCAACCAATCTGTAGGCTTAGGATAGATTCTACCATCATGTTTTGGATCAGCTAAGGGTCAACCCAGACATATGACTGTCATCATTCTCCCTGAAAATTATCTGGAAAATGGTGCTAGTTCTTTCTGGCATTTCTCTAGAGCGGCAGTCCATCACTTACCCTTTGTCTGATCACACATTTTATAGCAATCATTGAGGGATGAAGTCTTGCCATTGTCACCCAATAGGGAGACATAATACGGTCACGTCTATTCTGGGCTCTCATTACATAGAAGCTCCCGGACCAGGTACCCCGATTTCTGCATCCACTCATGTGTCTATATTGCCAACCTGGCTAGGAGAGTTCACTTTGACTTCACAAACATAAGCATACGTTGTCTCTGGTGGAAGAGACTTTTCCCACGGGGGAAAAGTGGCTAAGCATATTAAGATTCGCCTCTTGGGATTTTAATTTTGCTACGTGAAGTGGTCGCATGGAATGATTAGGGAGGGCACCCGTACGCTCACCACATTTCCTGCACCTCCCAGGTGAGGAATGGATTTTACAGGTTCGGAAGGTGACTTCAATTCTAGTCCATGCCATGAGATAACGCTCTCGCGATATCTTTGAAACAATGGGTAGACACCCGATTCTTCAGGATCTCAGTCAAACTCCTCCCCAGCATGCTACCAGGGCTTCTCCTGAGATCTGATTCCTAAGCTCTCCTTCTGTGGTCTGCAGAAATTCGGTCTTTGCTCGCCTTAGAGAGGACGCAGTTGCTGATGGTTGAAGCATTTTCCAGATTAAACGTCTCTTCATCTAGACCACGAGCTTTGTGGTCTCGGAGAAGACATGTCCCAGGCCAAGATTGTACCTGCACCTTCATTTAAACTCCAGAGAATGGATGTCTTAGATGCCTCCGAATTTACCCAGAGGCCAGTCCTATGCTCTATCCAATAGGAGGCACCAGGCAAAATGGAAAACAGAAATTGCTACAGATCCACCCTCCCCTCCAGCACTCTGAAGAATCCTGGTTATGCAGGGAGAGTTATTACAATCGCTCAGAAATTCTTACGCACTGTTTGTCTTCGTCAGGATTCTCTGGAGAAACTGAAGCAAGACACACACGCCCACATCGAAAAAACTCACTGCCGTTGAGTCAATTCTGACTCACGGGGACCCAATTCTTCCTCATGGGGACCCAATTCTGACTCTGGGGACACAGGGTGGACCTGCTCTTGTGAGTTCCTGAAACTGTAACTCTTTACCGGAGGAGAGAGAGACTCGTCTTTTTTTTGAGGAGCAGCTGGTGGATTCCAACTCTTGAACTCAAGTCTCACGGCCCATTGCTTAACCACTGTGCCATCCGGGGTCCATACATACACCCAAGCCCTTCAACAAGTTCATGGGGAGATTCCATCGTTCCTTTTTTTTTTTTAATTTAATCATTTTATTGGGGGCTCATACATCGTTTTTTCACAATACATAGTTCAATATATAGTTACATAGACTGTGCCAAGCACCTTCACATGCCTGCTTTCATTTACATTCTCCTAATATCTGCTTTTCTACTCGGGCCCTTGATATGAGTTTCTCTTCCTTCCCCCTCCTTCCCTCAGTCCTCATTACTTTATAAATTATTATTGTTTTGTCATATCCTACACTGCCTGACATCTCCCTCTGCCCAGTCCTCTCTATGTCCATCCTCCAGATAGGAGGCAATCTGTAGATTCCCACAGTTGGCTCCCTCTCTCTACCCCACCTTTCCTCCACCCATCCAGTAATTCCACTCTCACCACTGACCCTGAGGGGTTCATGTGCCCCGGGTTCCCTGTGTTTCTAGTTCTCATCTCTGCCAGTGTACCTCCTCCAGTCCAGCTGGACCTGCAAGGTAGAGTTGGGACCATGATAGTTGGGGGTAGGAAGTCTTCAGGATCTAGAGGAAAGTTTTATGCTTCATTGCTACCTCACTGGACCTTGACTGACCCATCTCTTCCCTGTGACTCCCCTGTAAGGGGGTGTCCAATTGCCCACAAGTGGGCCTTGGATTCTCACCCTGCTCTCCCTCTCATTCTTAATGATTTGATTCTTGCTCTTTGATGTTTGATTTCTGCTCCCTTCAACCCCTCATGATCACACAAGTCAGTGTGCTTCTATGTGGGCTTTGCTGCTTCTACACTAGCTGGCCACTTGTTCACCATCAAGCCTTTAAGATCTCAGCTACTTTATCATTTGGTGGCTGGGCATCATCAGTTTCCTCAGCTCTGTTTGCCTCTGCACCCCTTTGTCCTCAGTGATCATGTCGGGAGGGTGGGCACATAATGATATGATTTTTGTTCTTTGATGCTTGATACCTGTTCTTTCCACTCTTCATGGTCGCACAAGCTGGTGTGCTTCTTAAATGGCAGGCTTTGTTGTTCTGTTTGTTCATCCACAAGCCTTTAAGACCTCAGGTACTATCTTTTGATAGTCGAATACCATCTGCTTTCTTCACCATTCTTGCTCATGTCCCCACCTGTCCTCAGTGATCGTCTCAGGAAGGTGTGTACACAGTGATATGGTTTTGTCCTGTTTGATGACTGAGACCTGATCTTTTTGACACCTCGAGACCACACTGGCTGGTGTGCTTCTTCTGTGTGGGCTTGGATTCCTCTCAGCTAGGTGGCCTTTTGTTTATCTTCAGGCTTTGAGACCCCAGACTGTATATCCTTTGATATCTGGGTGCCATCGGTTTTCTTCACCACATTTGCTTATGTACCTATTTGACTTCAGTGATCATATTGGGCCAGTGAGCATCATGGGATACCAGGTTCATAGAACAAAGTGTTTTTGCATTGAGGGGGTGCCTGGGTGGGGGCCCAAGGCCCAGCTGCTGCCTTAGTACTAAGCCTATAACTATATGTACCTGAATCTATTCCCATCTTATCATAGATAATTAGATTTGCATATATACATGCCTGTGTTTTTGGCCTTTACAAGTGCTCTTTGCCTTCTCATTCCTTCCTCTATTTCCTTCTGCCTTCCTCCTGTCCCACGTCATGCACAGCTTTCCTTTGAGTTTCAGAACTTCCTCTCTGTTACATTGCACTTACTTTGGCCCCACCAGACCTCCCCCACTCTCCTCACCACCAAGTGTGAACCGCTTGTTGTTCCCCCCATCCCTGAGTCTGTCCATGGCCCTCTTCCTCGTCCCCATGCCTCGTGGCCACCAGGAACCATTGGCCCAGTCATTCTCTCCTCACGACTGTCCAGCCAGGAGTACTCCCTTCTTGATGTGGTCCATTTGGGGACTCAGACCACCTTGCTTCCCCACCTGTGACCCCCCCCCGAAATGTCCTCTGTCGCTGTCTGTAGGGAGACAGTGTGACAAGCCCAGTTGTTTGCCCAGTGCCCCCTGTGGCTTAGGTCCCCACAGGAGGGTAGTCCTCTGAACACCGTGGGCAGGGATCGGGCCAGCATGGGGACCGGACCGACTCCCTTTCTCTTCCTCCATTTCCACCTGTCTCCGTGTGGGTGTGGCCTGCTGGTCACTCTCCACAACCTGTTCTCTGCTGCAAGATCCACAGACCAGGAGACAAGCAGAGCCAGGGACTAAAGAAAGTTTACTTATGTCAAAGCACCTATGAGGAAGAACTCCCTAAAATTTGTCTCACTAGGGGGGCATCAGGTTAGTGCACTCAGTGACATCACCTGGGAAGGTTCTCTCTGGTCACAATGAATTTTTTTTTTTTTTTTGTAAAAGTGGTTTTGCTCAAACCTTGTTTTTTTTGTGTGTGAAGGCCAATTTAAGAGAACAGCCTGTGGCTGTGAAATTTTGTTTTCCACCCAGGAAAAATGCCACAGAAACTGTTGTGATGTTGAACATAGCGCATAAGGACAACACGATGGGGGAAAACTCAAGCGTATGAGTAGTTTTTCCATCTCCATAAAGATGAAATGTCGATTGATGACAAATCTCATTCTAGACATCTATCAATCTCCCGAATGGACCAAAATGTCGACAAAACTTGTGCCCCTGTGCTCAAAGACCTATGATGGACTTTTGAGGAGATGGGGGAATTTTGGGGGCTATTTTGGAGCTTAGTTCAGTGAATTTTCATGGAAGTTTTGGGGCGGAAGATTTTTCTATGAGATTTGGGTTGCTGCATAAAGAGCATGAACGAGAAGCATGCCTGGGTTTGAAAGAACAGGCTATTTTCCCAGAGTCATTACCGCTGCTGAGACATGGTTCTATTCTGATGAGCCTGAAAGCAAACATCAATCGAATCAGTGGAGGACACCAATGGCCACCCTGCTGCTTCCCCAAACTCATCAAGTGAAATCAAAGATCAAGACAATGTTCATTTTGTGTGTGTGTGTGTGTGTATGTGTGTGTGTGTTTTATGTGAGGGGGATAGAGCTTTGGGAGGTTTTTTTTCCCCCCACCAGTCAGACTGTTAATCAGACTTTCTATTTAAAGGTTCTGAAAAGATTGTGGAACAGTGCGCACACAAAAGGCCTGGTGTGTGGCAGAGGGGTGGACTGTTTTCGCCACCACCACAATGAACCTGCTCCTGCAGCCATCTCAGTCTGCCGGTTTTGGGCACCCGCTCCCCCACTAAAACCAAAAACCCCGAACAAGACCCAAACCCAGCATGCTCTCCTGCCTCCCACACCTGGCTCCACTCCATGCAGCTCCTTTTTGTTCCATCGAATGAAGAGGGGCGGCGCTTTGATGACGCAGAAGAGGCGAAGGAAAAAAACAAGAGAGGTGCTGTCAGCTGCCCAAACGAATGGGTTTGCAAAACGTTTGCAAAGATGGAATCGCAGATTTGACAAACGTATTAAGTGCCACGGAGAGTACTTCGAAGGTGCTCTGTTGTTTTGAGGGAAAAAAATTCCATTTTTTTGGTGGCGGTACCCCCTCATATTTATCATCTGAAACCCGATCACACCTTAAGGGAATGCCTATTTCAGTTGACTAATGACAGTGTTTTTTTATTGTGGGAAGTGATTGTATTGCACTGAATACAATTGCGTATGGACTAGAAATGCATGCCATATTCGGCCAAATCATGGGAACGAGAGATGAGTCAGTGAACATGTACAATTAACATCTCCCGCGAACTCTTTGAGATGGACTTTGCTGCTAAGTCATGCTTCTCAACATAGCAAACACTCCAGAGTCTGTTCTTTTGTGCAGTTTCTCTACAACATGCTTTCCACTTGCAAGGGCATCAGATAGGGGGTTTCTCACTCCTGTCTTGGGGGTGCTGTTTCCCTGATCTCCAAGTTTCCGTTCTCACCGGTCTCCCTCTATTCAGAACAGCTGGCCCTCCGGCTGATCTTGGCCATTTCGGGAATGGGCGCTGTTTCTGCCTCGAATGCCTGTACCCAGCTGCACAGCAGTGAACTCTTCCCCACACTTGTCAGGTATGTATGAGTATCTGTCAGGCCAAAAGAGAGCTGTGCCAGCTAATGGGTGCTTACGGAGGAAAGGAAACCGAGATGAGTTAGTCATTATCAGTAAATTAACTCTGGAGTTACTCAAAGTTGAAAACTTGCCAGCTGCTGTGTAAGTCCTTTAGTGCATCATGTCACCTAAACTTTGGGACCTTCCAAACAGCAGGTGCTACGGGTATCAGTTTTTGTTTTTGTTTTTTAGATCAAAATACATGTTAATGCAGCAGTGAGCCTAAGACTAAGAGCTCTCAGATACCCAGTCAAACCGAATCCAGCATCCATCAATAGTGACCCTCAAAGACAGGGTAGAGATGTCTTGGTAGGTTTCCATGACTACCGCTCTTTATGGGAGTCGAAAGCCTCATCATGCTCCCACGGAGAAGCTGGTGGTTTTGAACTGTTGACTGTGACATGGGTAGCCCCATGGCATAGCAAGGGAATACAAGAAATCTCCATGTATCTCACCACTCTGCTGTGGTGGTCCTCATAATGGGAGTCAGATAACATCTCAATATTTCCAGTGTGAATTCTACCAGACTCATTTCTGTCATTGTATGCATCTCAAGGGCAAGAACTTCAGGAATCAACACCACGGCCAGTGGTATTGGGGCAGCCCTGGCCCCTCTTTTGATGATCCTAATGGTATATTCACGCCCACTGCCCTGGATCATCTATGGAGTTGCCTCCATCCTGGCTGGTTTAGTCGTTCTTCTCCTTCCTGAGACTAGGAATCAGCCTCTACCAAACACGATCCAAGATGTGGAAAATTTGTGAGTAAAGCCTCTTAGTTGTTTGCTTGGGAAGACTGTGTCCTCTTCATCTGTGAGAAGGAAGGTCTAACACCACCGAGGGCCCCTCTCCTGAGGCGAGCTCTTCTCAGGATTATTTCCATTTGTGGCAGGACCATGAGTTTGGTGGCAGCCCATTCTTATTCAGTGATGTCAGACTTGATCTGAAATCTTAAAACCAACTGCACTACAGCTGTACCAGTAGGCTGGAGGGTGAAGAGACCACAATTAGGTCTTCTCTGCCCTCCCTTCTTTGTGTGATGAACACCCCTAATGGTTTCTGCCAATATGCACAGACCTCAACACCAGATTCCTATCTCTTAGACCTTGTCCCTGCCCAGTTCACGAGTCTTGGAGAGCTGACTGATGGCTCTTAGTTGCAGGCTTGATGTCTGCCCTGGACACTGAAGAAATGGGGCTGATCACATGGAGGGCATGAGGATCCTTGCAGATAGTATATCCCAAAGGAAGGGGTCCTCTTGTGTTGCCCATAAGAGCCAGTCAGTCTGGTCTGGTTTCATTGGGATAAAAATGTTGAGAAAAATGTTGAGAAAAATGAATAAAAAGTATGGTAAGGCAAAGATAATGAATAAAAAGTATGGTAAGGGAAAGGACTTCAAAATGATATAGCATGGGAATTACTTGTTTACTATTTCTGTGCTTCCCTTCCCTTTTCATTGGCCCATGCCTTCATCACCAACAGTGAGATTATCAACTACAAAAATACTTACCCAAATTCTGCCCTGGGAACGTGGCATTGTCCTTCACAAGATTGACTTGAACTCTCAGGCAGGGACCATGGGTTTTTGTTTGTTTTACCAGAGCGGGTGGGCAGAGACTCAACCAGCTTCGAGAATACAGAACATATATGGTTTCTTTCCTCTGTGGTTTCATTATTTTCACTTGTTTGTTGGTTTTGTTTTATTTGCCCCAGGAGAAAAGGCTTGAAAAAAGGAAAGGAAGATTCTTGTGAGAAAGTGACACAATTTTAAGAAATCCTAAGAATTGCTGCAGATGAAAGAGAAAATGAAGTGGGGGGTGGGGGGAGAGAAATCGAGACCACTGCTACCTAAAGTGCAAAATTTAGAAAATATACAAATAAAAGGAAATCATGGAAATGGGGTCTTGGTACAATTCTGGTGCCAAATTATTGTCACTGTTACCATGTGCCATTGTGGCGATCTTATGTCCAACAGAAGGAACACTGGTCCCACATCTGTCTCACAGTTGTTCTCGTGTTTGCGCTCACCATTGGAGATGCTCTGCCAACCCATCTCCTTGAGGGCCTTCCTCTTTTCCCTGACCCTCTACTCTATCAAGCATGATGTCCTCCATGAATTAGACGCTCCTGACAACATGTCCACTGTACAAGAGACAAAACCCCACTATCCTTGCTTCTCAGGGGAATCCTCACTGTTATTTCTTCTATTTCCTTCAAGAGAGGGTTAGTCCGGGTAGACTAGAGAAACAAATCCATGGACACACATCTGTGCATAAGAAAGAGATTCATATACAAGCGCAATTGAACATTGAGAAAACGTCCCAACCCAGTCCAGCTGAAGTCCATGAGTCCAATATTAGCACATATATCTGACAACAATCTACAAGGTCTTCTTCAGACTCCCAAAACACATGACACTGAATGTAGAAGATCACAGGCCGGGGGTAGAAGGTCTCTGGATCCAGTGGCATTGGAAACATCTTGGATATCTTGGCGCTGACAGGGGCCTCTGCATGGCTTTTCCAGCACCCAGGGCTCCATTAGGGCGGGTCCATGTGCCTTGTCAACTGCAATGTCTCCAGGGAAGTCAGGAGAGAGAGAGAGAGAGAGAGAGAGAGATCTCCCTTCTCCAAAGTGAAAGTACTGTATTTCCCAGAATTCTCAGGAGAAGGTCAAGTCCACACAGAAGCCTCATTGGCTATGATCAGATTCACAGATTAGACTCCACTCCTATACTCTTAATCCTCAAAGTGACAAATGATTATATAAGTACCACAAATAGTCTTCACCAACACTGCCATTTGAAAGCATTGTTTTTTCCTTTGGTCTTCCTTATTCTCACACGGACATGAGGCCATTGAAAATACCATGGTTTGGATCTGGCTCATTTCATTCCTCAGAGAAACATCCTTGCTCTTCAGCAATTTAAAATGAGTCATTTACTAAATTATAAGTAGAAAATGCACAGCATTAATCAAGGAACCCCCCCATGCTGCAATGGTAAGAGCACGTGGCTGTTAACAGAATGATCCGCAGTTCGGACCTTCCAGTGAACCAAAGACACAGCATCTGCTTCACCAAGATGTATAGCCTTGGAAACCCTTTGGGGTAACTCTGTGCTCACCAATAAAAGAGTTAATCACTAGGAATTTAATAGACAGCAATGCTTTTTATTATTAATCATAAGAAACATAAAGAAGCAAATAGAAATGATCCAGCAATTCCACTACTAGGTGTCTGTTCTAGAAAACTAAGAGCCATAGCGCAAATAGTTTAATGGCATGCCCATGTTCATCACAATATAGTCCATACTAGCAAAAAGATGGACAGAGTCCATGTGTCCATCAGTGGAAGAGTGGATATTCAAGCTATGGCACATGCACACCATGAACTATCAAGGGGAGGGCAGCACAATATGACCAACGCAAAGGAAGCCATATGAAGTGAAAGGCAAAAAATGTAAATATCATCACATGCAATTTCATAAAATCAGGAATAACAATAATCAATGTCTGGATACATAGGTAGATATGTAAGCTGATCGGAGGTGGGAAGGCCAATGAAATTACACTCATGAGTTTAAGTAGGTTTGACAGAAGGCATTTCTGTGTATGTCTTTGTATACGGTACAAAATTATCCAGGTATGTAGTAGAGCATGGAGCATATGGGGGTAGGGGTGAGACAAAGTTAAGGTAAACTCTTTAACCTTAACCAAAAACCTTGAGGGACTGAGTCACTTGAGAACTCAGGATTATAGTATCTGGAGCTATCTAAGACCTTAGCATAACATAGTCCATAGAGACAGTCTTTTAAAAAATCATTTTATTGGTGTTCTTACAGATATCATAACATTCCATAGTCCAATCACATCAAGCACTGAAGCTGCTACCACAATCAGTTTCAAAACATTTTCTTTCTTCTTGAACTCCTTGATATCCCCTCCCCACTACCTTCGGGAACCCTTACTATTATCATTTTTCTCCTTATACTAGTTTTTTTGCCTTTTGTCATATCTTACACGATTCAATATACCCATTCACACACAATTCTGTTGTTCAATCCCACTGAGTGGGGTTATACAGTTATCAATGCCATCAGCTCCCTATTCTGCACTCTTCCTCCTTCTCCCCATACCCTCAGGGAATCATTATGCCTGTTACTGTTTCTTAAGCCTTATCTATATTGGCTTTCATGTACTGAATGATCCTAAATATACAAATGAACATAGTTGAATCTAACATGACTAATGAAGTCAAACAAATAAAAACCATAATAGTAAGGGGAGGCGATACTGGAAAAACTAGAGCAGAGTTATGTGGCTCATCAGTACTATACTGCATCTCTTCCACATAGCCTTTCTGGAAAGGACTGTCCAATTATCTCGCAGGTGGTGTGGGGATCTCCACTACACCTATGCCCCTTCACATTTGTTTGATTGCTTGTTTCTGAACCTTAGCAGAGGGAGTACATGGGCTATTAGACATAAGAAAGGATACTCACCCAGGGGAAGATAAATTAGGCAAGTGGGATCTACTAAAGATAAAACACTTGTATGTGTTGAAAGATGTCAAGAGAATAATAAGAAAGCCCACAGGCTGTTAGGGTTCTTGGATTTAAGACAGTCTTTTATATCCTACTTGGACTCTGAAACCCTTTTGAGCAATCAACAAATAACCAGCAACAACTGGTCTCCTCCTACCCAGAGCAAAGAAGAGTGACGGAAATCAAACACCCACAGAAACAATTAGTCCAAAGTATGAATGGACCACATGAACCACACTCTCTACTACCCTGAGACCAGAAGGACTAGATGTTGCCTAGTTATCACCATGGATTACTCTGATTGGTATTAAACTAAAAGGTTCTGAACAGAATGAGAGGAAATGTTGACAAAAATTCAAAATCATAAAAAAATACCAGCATACTGGCTTGATACAAGCTGATGAATGGCTTGAGACTATCGTCCTTAGAGCCTGATAGACGTCACTTAGGGGATACATCTAGCTAAAAATGGGGGCAAGTGACTCAAACTCATGATTAGCTCAAGGCTGATTTCAATGAGGCCTGGCACGCTTCTACCTCCCAACACTCTACCCTATCCTGAAACCAATCGTCCCTCCCATGGCACTCTCCTTCTCTGTTGGGTTCGATGTGCCTTCAGTGATCACACAGAACTCATAGACAATATAATTCTCTTGAGTCTGGGGTTCATTAGGGAAGTCAGCACGTTATAAGTCAGGATAAAAAATGTTAAGCATACACTTCTTTTGTCCACTCTTCTTAGTTATGCCCACAGGTTTCCTATCTCTGGTCTTCTGCTCCTTAACCAGGTAGTCCCTTGGCCTCTGCCCTGCTTGGACAAATGTTACGGAGTGTCATTTGTACTGTGCAATGTCCAAAGGCCACTCCAATTTGCAAGCTAGCTTCCTGCCCAAAGACACTCAACTTCACTCCTCCTGTGGGTCAGCAAGCTTGGTGCTGTCTCGTGGTTTTGGTGTGGTTGTCTCTGTCCCATCACTTCTCCACACAAGGATCTCGGACATGCTTTTCTTGTGGCCCTTCTTTCTGCATGGCCAGAAGAACCGCTCTCCTGCTTTTGAGTCAGTTCCCTTTATACCCAGGAATGATGAAACTGCCTCACAGTTCTAGACTTTTGATTTATAAAAGCACCTGCTATTACTCTCTAGTAGCTTCTGATGAAGCCCAGCATGTCTTTCCACATTTACCAGCTTTCCTCATTCCATGAGCCTCCCTTTACTGAATTGTCTTTTGTCCAGTTTTCTCGCATAGAGAAGTTGTATTAAAGATCTCTCGGGGGAGAGAAATTACCAGTCTCACTTGACTGGCCAGAATTATCTTGTTTACTACTTTCTGGGCAGAGACCAGTAACTTTAAGTTTGCCCTAAGGGGCCAAGAGACCAGAGAAAGAGGCTAACAACTTCGTGATGACAATATGAGTTTATTAAGGATTTGATTGCTGAGGTATGGATGTATGTTACTTGAGACACCATAAACCCCAGAGTAAATGACTCTGCAATAAATTAGACTAAATATTGGGATATAAGTGAATGATACCTTGGAAATTACACAGATATCTTTTTTTGGGGGGGAGGGGCATCACTGCTCTCCAGTGGTGGGAGTAGGAGGTCCAGCCCCACTGCTGGAATTGAACCTCCATCCCAGTGGGTCGCAGTCCCGCGCACAACCACTACGCCACCAGAGCTCAGCCCTCACAGATATCTTCTTGAATAACTGTCATAATTAATTTTGTCTAAGAATCAGCAGGAAGCTGGATTCTGCGCAGGAGAGCTCAGCCATCTCTGTTGTCTCACTTCACCATGGTTTCTGACATCAGCTGCTCCATAGAGGTCTCTTTTTCTATATCAGATTCAACCATACACCACAATGTGCAAAAAAAAAAAAAACCCCACGGTGTTACCACATCCCCAAGAGCATACAGAGAAGACATAAACCAAGGACATCAACAGAAATGAAGATACGCACGGGAGAAATTCCAGCATGGGACCTCCAAGACCTCCAGGGGACATGCTTACCCTCCTGAAAAAATTATTCACAAATACTTGACATCTCCCTGGGGCAGAAGTTCCTTCTACAAGCAGGACTTCTTGAGGTCATCCTGCCACCTGCTGGTGCAGCATTTGTGGTCAACCTGTCGCAGATGGCATTTCTTCGCTCTGGTCAACTCTACTGCTGTGGTTTGTGCCCGAATGGTTGATGGCTGTCTCTACCGTCGGTTTGGGGTGCCATCACTGAAGTCATGAGCACTTCTTTAACCCGGGTCTTCCCCACGGGGCAGTTCTACCCTAGTCTGTCAGGTCATTTTGACTTGGAGTGGACTCAATGGGTCTGATTTGGTGCTTGGTGGGAGGACTTAGAGGGTGCCAGAACAGTGCCATGGGTAAGCATTAAGCTTTAAAGGAAGGTTAGTGGTTCAGACCCGCGATCTTCTCTGTGGGAGAACAATGTAGCCATCTATACGGAAAGATTGACAGCCTTGGAAACACCACAGCTCAGTTCTCCGCTTTCGTGCGGGGTCACTGTCAGTTGGAATCTCGGGAGGCGTTTGGTTTGGTTGGATTTTTTTTTTTTTTTTTTGGTGAAGCGTTTCTGGCACAGGGCCATCTGTGTCCTAACACACCCCACTCAGCTCTCAGCCAAGAAGCTCCCTAAATCTGTATTTCACCTGGGCCCGCTCTCCAGTCCTCGTGATCTCGTGCTCTTTCTGTCTGGCTCACCTGGCTTCCGCCATGGCCCCTGCTTTCTGCCGGATCCAGCTCTTTAAGCAGGCCCAAAGTCTTCACCGTGGTCGTAGTGAAGTATCGGTGTTTTACTCTTTGGCTGAGTCCCTGATGCAGGACCTCTGTGCCTCAGTAGACAGACCCGCCTTTCCCGTTCTCATCCAAGGGAGCTGACATCTCTGGTTTGAAACCCTCACTATAAAGCACTTGCTGTCATTTTCAAGGTGGGCGGTTTCCTTAACTGGATTGGAAGCCCGTTGATCCTCTCAGCTGCTCTGGGGGTCTGAGCCAACCCTCAATGACCCAGGAGAGGCCAATAAACTCAGGACCAGACTGAAGGAAAGTAACGACGTTGTCAGGGCTAACCTGGGAAATGTCAATCAACTTGGGAAATTTCCTGACTTGTTCTTTCCCACAAACCCACACGAGGGAACCCAATGCCTCGAAAGTCTTCCTACTTGCAATAGATTGAATTGTGTCGCCTAAAATTTCATCTTTAAGTCTTAACTTCTGGTATCTGTGAACATAACAGGGTTAGAGTTCTCCAGAGGACGAGAGCCAACAATATCTCGTCCCTACAAATATGTATATTTGAAATGAAAGAAGTTGGTTCACATGATTCTGGGGCCTGGCAAATCTAAAATTCTTAAATCAGGCAACAAGGTGGAAAGGCTAGTGGTTTTAGGCCCCAAACCTCAGGTTTCATACCTTCAATTAATTGAATGAGGTCCACCTTTATCATGGAGGGTGATCTGCTTTAGTAAACTTAATTGATCCATATGTGACTAACATGTCAAGGGTTTCTATCTTGCGTGGCTCCACAATCACAAAGTTCACAGAAGCAGCAGTGAGGAGATCAATGATGGCAGCTTATATAAAAATATGCTTGATACAATTGATGTATGGATTGTTATAAGAGCTGTAAGAGCCCCCAATAAAATGATCTTTAACAAAAGAAAAAGAAAGCACCCTTAGTGGTGTTTGACGTCTTCCCAAGAAGCCATGTCATGACATCGCAACAAATTTACGTGTTATATACTATAGGTTGACATCTGTAGCTGCAGCTCCTTGCCATTTCAAGACAAATGAGTCCAATGGAAGGACCAGTGTAACAGACTAAATGTGTAGAACCATTGCTGTGTGAACATCAACAGAGGGTCAAACTTTGTACATTTTGTGAGTTACCTTTTTTGTCCCATATTAAAAATGCAGTTTTTATGTGCATGCAGGTTATAATACATATAACATCCATTGCATTAACTGGCTGTTCATATAGTGAAAGTTTTTAAGGGGTGTGTGTGTCAGTTCTATGTGGACTTTTAACTATACAGAGGTTGGCATTTCTAACTCCTATGTTGTTCAAGGGTCAATGATTTACTCTTAAAATTATTATTCTTAAGAAAAAAGCTAATTGGTCTTATCACTAATAACCTAGAAGATAAAGCTGATGTATAACTTTTTAAAAAGAAAATATTAAATAATAATTATTTATAAATTATTAAGGGTTCATGAGGGAGGGAGGGAGGTGGGGGAGGGAGAGAAAAAAAATGAGAAACTGATACCAAGGGCTTAAGTAGAAAGAAAATATTTTGAAAATGATAATGGCAACAAATCATGATGATAGCTTGACACACTGGATGGATGTATGGATTATGATAAGAGCTGTGTGAGCCCCCACTATAATGATTTTTTAAAAAAGAAAACATTTTCTGGGAAAAAAATGTTCCTAGATGTATTTTTGAACCCTAAGACCCACTTCTCCCCACCAAAAAAGGGGGGGGGGAACAAGGGTGTGTCTTGTGGTCCAAAAGTGTGGTACCCCAGAATATTTTAGTACACTGGTACTATTTGACTCAGAATATTTTTCTCCTGCTCTAAAAACTGGGTGTGTCTTATAGTCAGGTGCATTTTACCATCCAAAAAATACAATAATTGGCCCTGAATAGTCAGTTAGCAATTTCCTTCAAGTCTTCCTTTCCTGAACTACGTACACGATGTGGTCCAAAAGACCGAGACTAGGATGGATAGGAAGGAGCTAGAGACAGAGGTGAGCTTCATAAAAAGAACTTCTGAAGAGAGTTCATCACTGGGAGTCCCCTCTCAGCCTCAGAGACTGGGTCTGCCTAAGCAACAAGCAGGCCTATTCCTCCCTGCAAAAGTTACTAACTATATTGAAAAGTAAATTTCATACAATTAAGTAATTATGTGCAAGGTCTGGCACAATGCCCGTCCTATAATAGATGTGATAAACATGCATCTTCCCCATTGTGCTTAACCTACGGGGTTGTGGTTCAAGCCACAGAAGATACACTTGACAGCCTGTTTCCCACGAGAGTATTGCTGAGAAAAACGCTATGGAACCGTTCAGCTCTGTAACACCTTAGATCTCCTGGGCAAGTTCCAGGGTCACCAATAGCCCCCACAGCTTGCCATTCTAAAATTCCATGATCACATATATTGAATGTATTTTCTGGAGGGGTAATTGGATACATTCTAGATTTTCCAGAAGTTCACAAATCTTTTTGATGGAGGCCCATGGAGATATGAAGGCAACTAAAGGAAAGGGGGCGCATGATGCTTCTGATGCCAGTATAGTTCTTTCTCGACTTGGAGTTTTCAGCTCGGTCAAGCAGTCACTGCTTTGGGCCTGATGCTGCCTACCACGGCAGAGATGACTGCTCCTGCAGCCTTGGCTCCTTCCATCAAGACATGCTCTACCTGTAAAGCAGATCAGTTCACAGGATGGTCAGTCACAGTCCTATGCCTGTTTCCCTACCCCCAACCCTGTCCTACTGTTCCCCCTCAGGAATCGGCCTGAGTGGAGCCATTTCTTAATAGAGGAAGCAGCCTGTGTTTGCCTGGATTTCCCAAGCCCTAGGTCTGCAAGGGGTCAAGAGAAGTCAGGCTTGCCCAAGACAGATATCCAAAGCAGGCTCGTTTCCTTTCCCCTGGGAGGATCCAGGGCTCTTGTTTCTGAGAACCCTTCTGTCCAGGGTCTGTCCACAGTGAGGCTCTGAAGCAAAGGATCAAAGAGTTTCACAACCGACAAGGCCCCTATCTTTCCCATGGAGAACCTAAGAGCCAAAGAGAATTCGCGTGGCCCATCTCATAGTAAATTAAGAGTGTGCATTTCGATTTGGGCTTGGATGTCGTCATTCCAAGACTTGGGATCCATTGTCATTGAGCTGATTCTGGGTCATGAGAACCCCTATAGCACAGACCAGAACTTCTCCAGAAGCTTTCTGAGGATGCAAACCTTTACAGAAGCAGACAGCCTCATCTTCTCCTGCGGAATGACGGTTGAGTAAACAACCTTCCCGTTAGCGGTTCAATACCTCACCCACTGCGACAGCAAAGTTCCTTGAACCCACTGCCCATAAGTCTATTTCAATTCACAGCTACCCCATACAGGTTTTCCAAACCTACCAATCTTCAAGAAAGCAGATGGTGTCATCTGTAGACCACCTCATCTTTCTCCTGTGACGAGGATGGTGGGTTTGGACCTCGAACTTTGAGATTAGCAGCTCAGTGTCTGATCTACAACCCCCCCAGGTCTCCTTTTGGTATCTTTACCAAAATAACAAGAACAGAAGCACCGCCGCCACCACCAGCAACAACAATGACAAGCTCATTGCCACTGAATCAACTCAAGACTAAATCTTTATGGGAACATCTTTTTCATATTTCTCCACAGGTGCAGCTGTTGGGTTTGAACCATTGACCTCGTGGCTAACAATCCTCCGCTCACTGCCTCCGAGTTGAAGCCGACTCAGAGCGGACCTACAGGGACTCATGAGTCAACTTGAGGGCAGCTGGCTCTTTGTCCATAGCTCAGTACAGGTGAAAATGCTACCTGAACCATATAGCCCTCTAAGACTAGAAGGTCCTACTCGTTCCACAAATGATGATGTCGCCGATCCCTGATGAGACGACAATGCTTCACCCCGAAAGTTCCACAAAAAAAAAATCATCGTTAAAGCGAAGGGTGACATACCTGCTGACTCCTGGACACCCCATATCTGAGGTCATTGACAAAGTGCTCACAGTTCCCTTCAATTAGGCTATACTGCACGATCTTGTTGATCATCATCTTGGCACGCTGGATGATCTTGTCCACAGGCAGGGGCAGGTATGTCTCATCTAGCTTGTTGTTGACCTTCCAGGAGCAGCCATGCAGCACGTCCTCCAGACGACTGTATTTTACAATGGCCCTGTTGCTAAAGACAGAAGTGATGCTGCCAGCCTCAAATTCTTCACCTAGAGACCAATAACAAATGAAAAGTTGGAAGGTGGCCAGGAGCAGAGCACTGAGCAGAGACTCATTGTAAGAATTTAAGCAAGCTGCTCCCTTTGAGACGTTTGGCCTATCTGTGAAGGCGTGGAGGGGGGTAGGATGCCGGAGTAGATGGACTGTGAAAAATCAGCTTACCCATGGAATCTTTGCCTATAGGACTGCTCTCAACCTTCCCGGGGAGATCTGACTTATTAAACTTCCAGTTGGTCCGAGAACACATGAAGTGTTGTACTGACTTGACTCTTTTTTTTTTTTTTAGGCATCATTGCCCTCTAGTGGTGGGAGTAGGAGGCCCAGCCTTTGCTCCTGTGAAGCTGGAATTGAACCTCCATCCCAGTGGGCCGCAGTCCCGCGCACAACCACGACGCCACCGGGGCTCAGCCTGACTTGACTCTTAACTGGTCCTTCAGCAAGGGTCCTCCAACTTTTTAAACAGGGGGCCAGTTCATGTTCTCTCAGACCATCAGAGGGTCCTATTACAGTTTAAAAAACCAAAATTATGAACAAATTCACTGGAAGCCCAGAATGAGTCGACTGCTAGGCAGGACAGGCAGAAGCAGTTAAAAAACACCCGGCGGGCCAGATAATTGTCCTCAGCGGGCTGCATGTGGCCCGAGGGCCATCGTTTGAGGGCACCTAGATTAGAATTTTACTTTCCTAACCAGATTTCAGGGACCTTCATGAGAAAATGTTTCTAGACCTCTCTGTATGTCTTTGGGAACTTCTGAGCATGGTATTATTAGTTACATGATTATAGTGGGGTTTAAGCTGTCCATGGCATATCTGAAGGGGTACAAAAATAACCAGATAGGTCTTCAGAGGGCATCAACCAGCTTCAACCCAGAGCAGGTTTGCTTTCATTTGAATAATTGAGAATCTCAATAATAGTTTTTCTTTTGTTTGTTTGTTTTTGTTTTGAGAGCAGGGTTACACAGATTTTGAAGGGGGAAAAAAGCTGTAATGTTATCATATTCCAATCACTAGTGACCACCAATGCATCTTGATTGCATATTTAATCAATTATAAGCTAAAAAAGTTGGTTAACATCACCAATGTCTTCATGTTTTGCAATAGTGGTTGGTGGGTAAAGTTGAGTAATAGTTGTGTTAACTGCTCCTCCTTGCACATGTATGATATTAGCCTATCACTGAGAATATTGTACTTCAGGATGGACCTTGAAATGTTTTTTTCAAGGATGAACGTGATGCTATTCAGCTTCCGTGTGTCATTTCTAGCGTGGTAGATCAGATGATTGACTGACTGATTCAAAATGGCCAATAGCAATCCATTTCAGCTGACTAGTGCCCAGGTAATATATTTTCAAACATTCTATTTCATTTTTAATGGCCTCCATTTTCCCTAAATTCATACTTTTTAGTATTCCACATTCTGATTACAATGGATGCTTGCAGCTCTTCTCATTTTGAGTCCTGCCACATCAGCAAACGAAAGTCCCCAAATTTGCACTCTCCATGCCACTAAAGTTGACATGACATTGAGGAAGTCGCTCTTCCCCAGATGTATTTTGAGTGTCTTACAACCCGACAGAGTCATTTCTATTACTATTTCAGCTAATGTTCCGCTTCAGATAATGAACTCATAAGCTTTTCAGTGGTTTACTTTCCAGAAGTGGCCCGTCTCTTCCTTCTTCCTACTCTATTTCAGTCTGGAAGTTCCACTGACACCTGTGAACCCTGGGCGACCATGATGATATTTAAAATACCAATAGTATAGCTTCCAGCATCACAGCAACCTGCCACAGTGCAATACATTGACGGTCAAGTGGTGATTATAATGAGAAACTTGGAAACAATGTTTCCAAGAATCAGCAGTCAAGAATATGATCTTGGTGATATGGTCGGATTTATGGCAAGACCAACAAGTTATTCATGGCAAATATATTTTTTCCTTTTCTTTCTTTTTGACAGTATAAATGGTGACTGCATGCGAACCTTACTGAATAGAATAAACAAGAGTTAAAGCAACTACAGCTCTGAAAAGAGCTCGTGGGAAAGCTCAGTATGATGACTCAGAATAAGGCGAGGGCTGACAATCACTCATGTGCAAGCTCTTGCTGACGCTGAAGAAAATAAAAACAAGCCCAAGACAGTGAAACACCGCTCTGAGTACTTCACATCGAAATTTAGAAATTATCTCAAGAGTACACTTAACACAATGAAGAGTAGACAGAAGACCAGACAAGTTGTGTGATGACATCATATAGGAAGAAGAAAAGAAGTCAGGAAAAAAGAAAAGACCAAAGTGGATGTCAGAAGAGACTGAAACTTGCTCCAGGATGTGGACTGGCTAAAGGAAATGGAGGAAACAATGAAGGGAAAGACCCGAACAGAGCAATTTAAAGAGTAGTTCAGGAAGACAAGAAATAAACGTGTTATGATGAATGTTCAAGCACCCGGTGTTAAAAACAAACAAACAAACACATCTGCCATTTCTCAACCTGTAGAAAATCAAGCCCTGAATTGCATAATTAGAAGTTTATGTGGGCAAAATACTGAATGATGAAGCAAACATCAAAACAGTGGCATAAGTGGTTGAGTGCGGGACTGCGGCCCGCGGGCTTGGCGGTTCAAATCCAGCAGCGGCTCTCAAGAGCAGTGCTGGGTAGCTCCCACGACCACCAGAGGACAGTGATGCCCCCCAAAAAAGAAGAATATGGAACGAATAACAGGGTCATTATACTAAAATAATTGGTTGGCATTCAACAATTTTGGGAGGTAGCATATGATCAGGAACTGATGGTGCTGAAGGAAAAAGTTCAAACAGCAATGAATAAGGTCCTGGTAAATAACAAGTTTCTAGGATGAGAAAGAATGCCAATTGAAATGTGTCATTAAATGAATGCAACCCTGGAGGCACTCACTTCTCTACACCACGAAATGTGGAAGAGAGATACCTAGCTAACCAATCAGAGACATCCAAATTGTGTGCTATCCCAAAGAAAGACAACCCAACTGAATGAGGAAATTATTGAATAACACCATTCATGTCATACATGTTTTCTTTCTGGAGGCAATTAAAAAATGGCTGCAGCAGTATATCATCAGGGAACTCCCAGAAACTCAAGCCAGGTTTAGAAGAGAATATCGCATGAGATTTATCCTTGTTGATACCACATGGATTTTGGTTGAAGGCAGAGAATAGCAGAATGATGTTTACCCAAGTTTCATTGGAATCACAACAAATTGAAGAGAACAATAAAAAAAGAGAGAATTCAATGACACTTATTTGTGCTCAAACAGAACTTTATAGAGCAAGAGACAGTTGATGAAACTGAACAAGGTTTAAAATCAAGAAAAGAAGTATAGATCAGGGTTGTCTCCTTTCACTTTACTTATTTGATCTGTATGCCGAACAAATATTACAAGAAGCTGGGCCACGTAGAGAAGGATGCAGTGTCAGGGTCAGAGAAAAGCTCATGGACAACCTGCACGCAACAGACGGCACAATCTTTCTTGAAGCATTTACTGATGACGATAAAAGAATATAGCCTTCGGGCTGAGCCCCGGTGGCATAGTGGTTGTGCACGGGACTGCGGCCCACTGGGATGGAGGTTCAATTCCAGCAGTGGAGCTGGGCCTCCTACTCCCACCACTGGAGAGTAGTGATGCCCCCCCCCCCAAAAAAAAAAAAAAAAGAATATAGCCTTCAGTATGGACTGTGCCGCAACATAAATGAGCGAAAACTCCTCACAACTGGACCAACAGACGACATCATGATGAAAGGAGAAATCATTGAAGTTGTCGAAAATCTCATTTTAATGCTCAATCCATGCCCAGAGAAGCAACCATCCAGAAATCAGACCGGAGACCAAAGACAATTACAGAGGTATAAATAAGGGCACAGACATATGTAAATATATTTATATATAATGATAGGAATAAAGGTCTATGAACATATACTTACTTACATGGTAAGTATTACGGTATTGGTCCTCCCTTCAAGCCCTTTTTCAACACAAGGCCTTTTATTCTAATTGCCCGGCAATCTGTGATGTTCACCTTCTTGACACGATTGCTGGAGACAAAATGGATGCATAAGCAAAGGTGGCGAAGAAAGCTGACGGTGTCTGGCGATGAAAGTCTAGAGCATCTGGGGTCTTAAAGGTTTGAAGATAAACAAAGGGCCACCTAGTGGGGAAGTAAGAGAGTCCACATGGAAGAAGCACTCTGGGCTGAGCCATCATGATGTGTCAATAGGATCAGGTACCAGGCATCAAAAGACACAAAAACAAACATATCGATGTGCACAAGGAAGACCAGAGTGGAGACCCAAAGCCCATCTGTGGACAATTGGACATCTCCTCACAGAAGGGTCACAAACAGCATTGAGGAAAACACAGCGTTGCTCAAGTTCTGGAATACTTCCTCCCCACCACTATCATGACCCCCATCCTGCCTTACAAATCTGGCTAGACCAGAGCACGTTCACTGGGACGGATGAGAGCTCTTGACACACAGAATCCAGTACCCTCAGAACAGTAATGGGAGAAGTGATACTATGAGGATAGGAGGAAGGTTGGGGGCAAGAGGGAGCAAGGGGGAGCTGATCACAATGATTGACATACAATCCTCACCTCATGGATGAAGGGAGCCATCAGATGGTGTAAGATACGAAAATAATAGTAACTTATAATTTATCAAGGGTTCATGAGGGTGAGAGCATGGGGGAGGAGGGGGGGGAGAAGCTGATACCCAGGGCTCAAATAGAAAGAAAAGGTTTAGAAAATGATGATGGCAGCATATGTACAAATGTGCTTGACACAATTGATGTACGGGTTTATTTTAAGGACCGCAAGAGCCCCCAATCAAATGATTTCTTTTTAAAAAAGAGAGAGAAAGATGTCAGAGCATGTTTTGTACTGGGGGGAAACAGCTGCATAAGAGTTTTTAAAAAGTGTTCAAATAGTGCTCGCTTCACAGCACATATACTAAGAAAAAAAGTGTTCAAATAAAAAAGTGTCGCTTGGAGGAGCCGGTTGCTCCTGACTGAAGCCCGTGGTGGTTTCCATTGTCTGATATGTGAGGGAAAGCTGGGAAACGAACAAAGAAGAATGAAGGGAAGGAATAGTTGGGAATCGTGGTGTTGGGGAAAACGGTTGAATTACATGTCATCGACCAGAAGAATGAACAAGTCTGCGTTGGAAGAAGCACAGGCTGCGTGGTAAAGCAGATCAGC
The DNA here is from genome assembly GCA_004026705.1 of Nesogale talazaci. Lineage (NCBI taxonomy): Eukaryota > Metazoa > Chordata > Mammalia > Afrosoricida > Tenrecidae > Nesogale > Nesogale talazaci. The sequence goes on along the minus strand of PVJH01006003.1, from coordinate 43,301 downwards.
AAAGACGATGAAGCCCCTCAATGAAATGGATTGACCCCGTGATGGCAACAAGGGATTCACACAAAAGTCTTTGTGAAGACCGGGCAGGACTGGCACGGCTTCACCTTGGGGTGCACATGGGTTTCTATGGGTCAGAATCAACTCTACGGGACCGAACAACACCACCAAACGACTGTCCATACACAATGGAGAGTCAAGCTCTTAATTTTTTTGCTTTTACTTTCAAATAAAGCATGATCTGGAAGGCCAGGAGCTTGAAGGACATCTTTTATACTTCCGTATCTCTTTCTTTTTTGAGGGGGTGGCCATCGCTGCCCTCTGGTGGTCGTGGGCGCTACCCAGCGCTGCTCCTGAGAGCCGCCGCTGGACTTGAACCTCCAAGGCCGCGGGCCGCAGTCCCGCACTCAGCCACTTACGCCACCGGGGCTCAGCCCTTCCGCCTCTCTCCATGCCGTGATGATCCATGAACGGAGACCGCGCTCTTATACAGCAAATATGGGTCCTCCCACTGGATTTATGGCCAAGAAGGGCAGCAGCTGAGAAGCACAATCATGAACTCGAAGAGCGATTTGCAATGGAGTCCCTCCACTCTTACTCGGGGAAGCCAGGTGGACCACATAATCATCTTCCACACAGATGGCCCAGTGCTCGTAGCCAATTCGAAAAATCTCAATCAGGTCTCCAGGTTGGGGCCTTGGTTTCTCCTAAAATGGGAAAAGAAAAAAAAACAGATAGAGACATTGTACCTGCCCAAGAAACTCCAGAGACCCTCTGAGGAGCTGCTGCCGCTCAGCCTGGGAGGCTTCTTTGTTGTTCATCACTTCCCCATGCGGGAGAGAGTCCTCTTCACCCCAAAGGACGACAGAGCCTCCCCATCACCTCGTAGGACTCTTGTGCGTAGAGGTCTAAAGGCCACCTGTGCTAGTTATCAACTCTGAGTGTCCCCTCCAATACACAAGTGCACGGTGGAGTACCCTGTGCATTTCTCCTTTCACGCGCGCTTTCTCCATAGAGGGGGACTGAAGGCCATTGGAATAGGAAGGGCTTTCCTCCAGCTTCTGGTGGTCGAGGGAGAAAAACGGATGGCTAATGGCATGGGTATGAGGACTGCCAGCAGAACAATGCCTAAGCTCCCACTCTTAGTCCCCCACCACATTTACAGCTCAGCCTTTCTGGGATAGTCTTGGTGGGGAAACCGGGGTTCGAAAGCCTGCCCACCGATAGGTGTCCCTGTATTCTCACTCCCCGCCCCCAGGGCCCGCTGGCCGCCTCGAGGGTCTTTATCTTTGCTACAGACCGTGTCATCAGTTACTGGTCGCCAGCATCCCACCTGCTCTCTGAGGAGTCACTGCCGTCATGTTTTCGTTTACCTCTTTGCTGTCGGTAGGAGCCACCCAGTCAGTTCCGACCTCTAGTCAGCCTGTGCTCAGCGGAACAAGACACTTTGCAGTCCAGTGCCATCCTTACAAGGGTTCCTGGGCCCGAGTGCATTGTGGCAGCGGCTGAGTCAACCCATTTTTCACTCTTCGGTCCTGCCGCCACGTTACCAAGCACGATGTCCTTCTCCTGACCACATGTACCAAGTAGGAAAGATGAAATCTCATGTTGACTTCTTTCACTGCAGTCATCTAGCTGTTGAAGTCTTTACCAGCGAGGGCCAACATCTGGGCCTCCTAGAACACTTTCTATTAACTGTTTTCTTTTCTTTTTGCTTTCCCATCGACCATGCTGACTGCCTGGGCTGGCTCATATTATTTTTGCTGAAAAGTGAATAATGTTAACAGTTGAGTGCAGTTGTGGCGGTCATGTGCTTATGTTAATTTTATGATTGAAATGTAGGGGTGGAGTCTAGCCTGTTCATCTGGAGATAGCCATTGAGTAGCCAATGAGACCTCCATGTGGGCATGGCTTTCTCCTGAGACTTCTGGGAAATCTCACGGTATTTCCCTCGTGAAGATGAGAAGCGATCTTCCCCAGTTGTTGGGAGTGAGTCTCAGAGGCGATGCATCACGGGAAAGATAAGATGGCAGCGTCCGAGAAGCTGGAGGAGCCGGAGGAGAGGTCACCCAGCTTTGCCCTGATGGAGCCGGACCTCTGAAGCTGGAGCGGCATGCTGTTGATGGATCCTGAGCCCTGGAAGCGAGGAGCCATGGGGAGATCCCTGTCGGTGGCGGGACTCTGCACCCACTGACCTGTGACTTCATGAGTCAGAAGGAGACTTCATGGACTGATTTCGGGCATATGGGTTAATATCGGACTTGTGACTTTGAGCTGGACTGGGCTGGGATGTTTTCTCAATGTCCTGTTCCTCTTGAATATAAACCCATTCCTTCTATCCATATGCATGTCCTTGAATTTGTTCCTCTAGTCTACCTGGACTGACACAGCAGTCATATGGATTCTGACCTGGAAGAACAGTGGCTACTGCTGCTGGTTTTAATGCTAATTGTTTTGTTTATTTGCTTAATGATCTTTCTGGACTAATTCTTCAGGGACTGTTCCTGTCACAGCGGATAGCCACTGATGGATCTGCTCACCTTTTCTTCTTGTTTATTTCTAAGACTGCTTTCCCAGGCAACATGCTTGGCCTACTATTGCTTACAGAGTAGTCAGTATTTGATCAAGGGTCGAAGCACGCATTGAGCCAATGAGACCTCTTCCCTTTGCCAGTGGATCTCAGTGTGACTTGGAAAATGCACCAACAGTTCCCAGAGGTACAACTCTGTCCCCCTGTTCACCTCTTTATCCACAGGGCCTTGTGTTCAACCAGGCAGTGGCGATTCACCAGGACCTTTGGGGCCTCAGGCAAATCTGCTGCACAAGATCTTTTTTGGCGGTTGAAAAGCACAGGTATTACTTTGAGGACTCCGGTGTATTTTCTCTTGCCTCAACTGCCTGTGAAAATGGGCCATTGAGTAAGGAAGACCAAAGAAGACCCAATGCATGTGGATTGTGGTGCCAGGGGCTGCTGAAAGGACACACAGGTCTGTCGTAGCAGAAGGAAGGCCAGAGTGCTCCTGAGGGAAGGATAAAAAGACTTTGTCTCACGTACGTTAAACACATTGTCAGAAGACACTCATCCCTGGAGAAGGACACCATAAATGACATCCCTGGTCAAGTGGAGGGGCAGTGAAGAAGAGAAGTGAGAATCCTTCAACAAGACGGCTGAAACCATGGGCTCGGGCATAAGAACAATTGTGAGGTGGTGCAGGACAGTGCAGTGTTTTGATCTGTTAGGTTGGACCTGACTCCATGACACCTACAACAACAGCCACAACACCACCTTTCCCACACCCTCCTGAATGTACAGGTTTTCCAGACCACAGGGCCTGGGAGGCAGCTTTTGAAGTCCTCTGAAGATGCCCCACGACTTGATGTCCAAGTTACATTCCAGGAGGATATGCTGGTCTCTCGCCTGTCACGGTAAGTACTGCAGCTCCAGGCTCCCCGCCACCCTGACCTTCCATGATTTTTTTTTTACATTTGCTACTGAGATAATTATCATTTTCTCCCCCTTTAAATGTTTTTTTACTTGATCATCTTAATCAGGATTCTTGCAGCTCTTGTAACAACCCAGATGCCAATTGTATGAAGCGCACAGGTGTACATATGTTGCCACCGACATTTCCAAAACATCTTCTTTCTCCCGGAGCCCTTGGTACCAGGTATTCTCATTTTTCTTTTTTTCTCCAATGATATCATTGGGGGCTCTTACAGCTCTTAAAACATCTAATACAACATTTGTATGAAACATATTTGTACACATATTGCCATGTTCGTTTCCAAATATTTTCCACTTGAGGCCTTGGTATAAGCTCCTCTTTCCCCTCCCCATCCTTTATTTTTTAAATCATTTTATTGGGGGCTCATACAACTCCCATCACGTTCCATACATACATCAATTGTATGCAGGCCACATTTGAACACATGTTGCCATCATCACTCTCAAAACATCCTCCCTCCACTCGGGCCCCCAGTAAAAGATCCTCATATTTCCCTTCTGTCCTCCCTCTCCCATGAACCCTTAATAATTTACAAATTGTAATTACTTTTTCATATTGTACACTGCCCAATGTGTCCCTTCATCCAATTCCCTGTTGTCCTTGCCCCAGAGAGGAGGTTGCATGCAGTTCCCTGAAATTGGTCCCCCCTTTCTCATTTTCAATGACATCCCTGGACACGGAGTTTTATGAGTTGGAATCGAATCGATGACAGCAAGTTTGGGGTTGGCCCCACAGAAGTCTGCCTCCCCCACCTTGTTGCCCTTTCAGATCCTCTCAGCCTGCCCGGCCCACCAAGGTAGAACTTTCCCACAAAGAACAATGGGAGGGGGACCGACAGAAGCAGACTGCCACCGTTCTTCTCCCAGCCTCAGCTGATTCTCTTGAGCATCTATCTCTTTGTTGAATGCGTTGGGGCAAATGCCAGGCTTCATTTCGTCCAGCTTGATCTTTGCTTCGGGGGAGAGAACTTCCTGAGAGTTTAGTCATTAGCATCCCAGCCACTCGTGGGAAGGGGTTTTAATAGGCATGAACCAGCTCATCTAAACTCCTACTCCTACACTGAGACCAAGGGAGGTGAAGTGCTCCATCCAGGGTTCTGCAGAAAGTCCATGGGCCAGACAGGTCTTAGAACCAGAGCTTCTCTTCCCTGCAACAACAGAAAAGAACCCACTAGAGGGCACCCCAACCCAGCCTTCTCATCCAGAGAGTAGCCCTACATTCCAGAAGACAAAGGGTTGGGCTTCATCTTCTTTTGCCAGAAAAGTTATGTGGATCATCTCTTCCCGGGAAACTGGATGTTCACAGTCTCGGGGGGGGGGGGGGGGGGTGTCTTTCTGACAATTCCATTCCAACTAAAATGTCAAAGATGCTTCAAAGGAGGAGGAAGAAGACAATGAAACGGCCTAGGCCCCAAGGCAAAGGCCCCTTAGATGTCAAAGAAAGGTGATGGAAGAGTTAAATAATGAACCGACTAAATCAACATGGTGGACATCACAACTCCGGTTTGATTAGGTGCTGGAAGGGGGCGGGGCGGGGGGGAGTAGAATAAGGAATCCTACTAACATTACTAAGGATCATTGTAACCCTAAACCAAATTCACTGCCAGGGAGTCCATTCGGACTCTGAGGGATCCTAGGTAGAGTTTCTGAGGCTGAAAATCTTTACTGGAACAAACCTCAACTTTCTCCATCAGAGCGACTGGTGGGCTTGAACCAACAACCCTGTGGTTAGCGGCCCCATGTTCAGCTGTCAGCACCACCGGGGCTGCTTCTTAAAGAAGGGAGCAGTCATTTGGAGAAAGGTAAGCGCTAAGAATTGGAATGTTGCTGTATCAAAGGGGGCACAGGTCAGAAGTGAAGTGCTGCTAACAGGTGGCTATGGAAGAAGGAGGCGGAAGCATGACTGAGGAGAAGGGGAGAGAGCAAGCAGAGAGAGGAGATCTTTCTCACCCTTTAACAGGGATCAGAAAGAAATGACTTCCCAGGAACAAGGGCAGAGGTCATGTTGGCCAGACGTTTGCTGTCCCTCCTCTTGTCTTCAGAGAGGACTTAGGAAGCATGCTCAGGGTGACATTGGTTTTCAGAGTGCAAAACCTTTCAGAATTAATGTAATACTATAAAGAGGTAAACAGTAGAGTAAGTAAAAACATGTAAGAACCCATTCCCACTGCACAGAGGTCGTTCACAGTGACCTTGTGTGTGTTGAAGTAGAGCTCTCTGATCCACAGGAGTCTCAGTGTTTTTGAGTCACCAGGAGTCAATCTGCTCAGCAAATGGAACTGGACGAGGTGTCCTTCTAGACCGTGTTCCTGTGTGACCAAGGAGATGACAGACACGAGTCACTTCAGACAGGGCTGAGAGCTGGGAAGAGAGCGAAACAGGGTTTGGGGTAGTCGTCAGGTGGGACTATTGGTGTGAGTAGACAGGTGAAACCTCTCTGAAATCATCCACCTGGTGAAGAAGTGAAGAAGGAACATTCTAAAGCAAGACTCTGAGGTGGGAAGGAGGCCAAAAGGCAGAGCTGCAACACCCTGAGGCAGATGATAAAGAAGGTCTACAGAGGGAGGCAGGGGCACTCGGTTTTGTGAGATTTGGTTCTAAGCACAATAGGTTTCCACGGGGGAGGTGGATGATCTTATTTGTAAGCGGTTCCTCTGGCTGCGAGGTGGGCAATGGACCACGGTGATGGGATGGAAAGCTAAAAGCCCAGTGGAGATGATGGAACTTGGAAAAGCTGTTGGGCACAACTGCAAAGAAGGGGCTTGTTTCACATGCTGACGTCGAGATTTTTCAGCCAATAGCAAAGAAACACAGGGAGAAGTCCTCGGGTTCTGTTCATTTCTTGAGATATAACAAACTCCCATAATTGCCTTGATTCAATGGATGAAAACAAGAGGCATTGAAAGGCAGCATAATTTTATGGGTCAGGAATTTAGTTAGGGTGCGTGGGTGACTCTTCTGCTCCCATGTCCTTGGTTCATATGTCACCCAATGGGATTCAGTTGGAGAAGGCACTGGGCTGAAAGGTCCTGAAGGTGTCACTCATACCCTTGAAGCCTGGGTGGGAATGGCTGGAACTGCTGGGGCTGACTTTCCTCTGTTGTTGTTTTCAAATTGCCTCTCCATGTGACTGCTTGGGCTTCCTCACATCATGGTAGTCTGCAGGTAGTCAGACTTAGATGGTAGCATCGGTCTTCAAGAGTGAGTGTTCCAAAAGGCATTGTGGAAGTTTCCTCTTTTATAAGCTCTGGAAACTGGGAAGTGGGTCCGCTGTATTCTATTGGTCTAAGTAGTCCCAGGACCCACCACATTCAAGGTGAGGAGATAAGAATCCCCCATCTTTCTCCCTTCCTTCCGTCCTTCTTTCTTTGTTTACTTGTTTGGTTTTTTGGGCATCACTGCCCTCTGGTGGTGGGAGTAGGAGGCCCAGCCTTTGCTCCTGTAGAACCACTACTGGAATTGAACCTCCATCCCAGTGGGTCGCAGTCCCGCGCACAACCACTACGCCACCGGGGCTCAACCCCGTCCTTCTTTTTAAAATTTAAATAAATTACTTTATGGGACTCTTCCACCTCTTATAACAATCCATACATCAATTATATCAAGCATATTTGGACATATGTTGCCATTATCATTTCCAAAGCATTTTCTTTCTACTTGAGCCCTTGGTATCAACGCCTCTTTTTTCCCCTTCCTTCTCCTCACCCCCCTTCCTCAAGAACTCTTGATAATTTATAAAGTATTATGAATGTGTCATATCTTACACTGTCTGATGTCTCCTTCCACCCACTTTTCTTTTGTCCATACCCCAGGGAGGAGGTTGTTTGTGGATCCTTGTAATTGCTTTCCCCTTTCTTCCCCTCCCCCGCCCTTCCTTCCACCCTTCTGGTATCTCCATCCTCACCACTGTTCCTGAAGGGATCATCGGTCCTGGATTCCCTGTGTTTCCCTGTGTTTCTATCTGTACCAACATACATCCTCTGATCTAGCCGGATTTGTAAGGTAGAGTGGGGATCATGATAGTGGAGTGGGGAGGAAGCATTTAGGAAGTAGAGGCAAGATGTATGTTTCATCGTTGCTACACTGCACCCTGACTGCCTCACCTCCTCCCTATGGCCCTTCTGTAAGGGAATATCTAGTTGCCTACAGATAGATCTTGGGTCCCCAATCTGTACTCCCCCTCATACACAATGATTTGATCTTTTTGTTCTGTGATGCCTGATACATGATCACTTCGACTTCTCGTGCTCACAAAAGGCTGGTGTTCTTCTTCCATGTGGGTTTTGTTGCCTCTGAGCTAGATGGCCACTTGTTTACCTTCAAGCCTTTAAGACTCCAGACGTTTTATCTGTTGATAGCCGGGCACCATCAGTTTTCTTCACCACATTTGCTTATGCATCTACTTTGTCGTCAGTGATCATGTCGGGTAAGTGAGTATCATGGAATGCCAGGTTAACAGAACAAAGAGTTCTTGCATTGAGGGAGTACTTGATTGGAAGCCTTAACACAAAACCTATAAATATATGCACAAAGATTTAGTTCCTCATTGTCATAATATATTTACATATGTACATGCCTTTATTTAAACCTCTATAGCTGTCTTTTGCCTCCTAGTTCTTTCCTCTATTTCTTTTTACTTTCCTTTCATCTCACTATCATGTTCAGTCTTTATTTGGGTTTCAGTAATTCCTTTCGGTTACACTACCCTTGATCAACCCCTAGCAGGCTGCCTACACCCTCCTCACTACCAATTTTGGATCACTTGTTGTTCTCTGTTCCTGGGTTTATTAACACCACTTTCTTTCCCCGCCTCCCCCTCTCCCATGACCTGCTGGAACCTTCGGTCCCATTGTTTTCTCTTCCAGATTGTTTACCCAGCCTATCTTATCTAGATAGACCTGTGGAGATAATAACATGCACAAAGACAAGACAGAGCAAAATAAAGCAACAAAAGAAAACAAAACAACACTAGCCAAAAAAATGGCAAAAAAAGAAAAGTCTATAGATAGTTCAACGACTGTTGGTTGACCTTTAGGAGCATTTTCCAGTCGAGTCTGATGGGGTGCCAAGACCTGGTCCTAAAATCTATTTTTAGTACTCCCTTGCTTTGCTCCCCTTGCTGTTCTGTTGAATGCTCTTAATGTTTTGCCTTGGTGTGGTGGGGTCAGATTGGGCACAACTCCCATACTGTGTCTCCAGTGTTGTCCCCTGTAGGGCTATGGATCAGTGAGGGATGTTGTGTTTCATAGTTGGGTTGGTCATACGGTCCTCTCTGTGCATAGACTGCTTTGAGCAGTGATATCATCCTCAAGACTTGATGGACTATGATGTGCTCCACTCTCTCTTCCTCCCCCTTCATTTTTTCTTCCTTCCTTCCTCCCTTTCTTTCCTTTCTTCTTCAAAAACATGTTATTGACACCACATTCACATAGCATACAAATTAGTGGTTCAAATACATTAAAAAGAATTGTGCAAATATTACCACAACTCATTTGGGTACATTTTCCTCATTCTTACATCCACTCAGAGTAGCCGCTCTTGTTTTACCAACCTCCCTTGTTATAACCCCAAGAAACTATTGATCTAGTTTCTGTCTCTCTAGGTTTCGCTATCTTGGATTTCATGTGAAGAAAATTATATAAAAGAAGAGGAAGAAGGAAGATGAGACAGAAGAAAAGAAAGATGAGAGGGAGGAGGAGGAACAGCAACAACAATAAAACAGAACACAGAACAGCCTCATTCCAATAAAAACCAGAACAAATTACAAATAGGCCCAAAGGGAAAATAGATGGTAAGATGTTAAATTTAAACCTAATGATATCGGTCATGATCCATGTTACAGTGTACTCCATCTGTGGACAAGACTGTTCACATCCCTGGTCAATAGCCTGAGGGAACTCAATGGAGGCCTAATTGATGTGGGGACTCTTCAAATGGATTTAGAGCTTTTACTGTCTTCCTTAGCTGCCTGCACACCGGGTGTTCAGAATTTACTAGAATCCCCACCTTCTAGTCAAAGGTGTGTCCACAAGTTTTCTGTCTAATTTTATTTCCCACAGAGATCCTTTTGCCACTTCCTTTGGTCCTGGGTATTACATGGTGTTATGTGGTCAATCCGTTGGGACTTGCTCGCCAGTGCCAGGCTCAGAGGTACAAAGAACCATGCGTCTCACTGTTCTCTCATACTGAGATTTCTCAATGGCAACTTTATCAATATGGTGGGCCAAATCATCATTGGGAGGGCAGTCCTATGGATTGTAGAATGTTCAGCAGCACCCCTGGCCGTCTACTAGCACAAATTCGCCTTCCCATTTTTGAGAACCCCAAATGTCTCCAGGATCAAATGTCCTGATGCAAACCCACCCCTGCTTGAGAACCATTGCCTTGGAAGCAACTTATTCTGATTCGAAGCCCCGTCTTAACCCAGCTGCCTTGAAATCATATCCCCCTTGCCACTGGATGGTACCCAAATAGGGGCTGATACATATGTGACATCCTACAACTTGGATCTAGGCTCAAATTAGAGAACACCAGAAAGATGTTTACTTGTGGTTTGTTGACTACGCCCAGGCTTTCGACTGTGTGGACCCTACTAAACGATGCATAACCTTGAGAAGAATGGGAACCCCAGAACACCTCACTGTTGTGCTCACGAGGGACTTGGACATGGATCAAGAGGCGGCTGTGTGAACACACAGAGATGGATCCTACATGGCTTATCCTTAGGAAAGGTGTGCATCACAGTTCTCGTCTCTCCACAGACTTGTTCAGTGGATATGCTGAGCACATCATCAGAGAAGCTGGATTGTGTGAAGAAGCATGTGGCATCAGGATTGGGGGAAGGCTTATGAATTGGGGGAAGGCTCATGACACAACCTTGCTGGCTGAAGGTGAGGAGGACTTGAAGCATTTGCTGATAAAGATCACAGATTGCAAACTGCAATCTGTAGATTACAACTCAACTGTTAAGAGGTCCCATAGATAACATCTGGTCCCATAGATAACATCATGATAAATGGGGAAAAGGTCGAAGTTGTCAATGATTTTTGTCTTGCTTGGACCCACAATCAATGCGCATGAAGGCAGCAGTCAGGAGATCAAAAGATATCTTGCTTTAGGTCACTGGTGGCCAACCTACCTCATGCCTCGACTCTTTGATGCAGTTCCTTGTGTTGTGGTGACCCCCAACCATAAAATTATTCTCGTTGCTACTTCGTAACTATAATTTTTTTACTGTTATGAACTGGATGACCCCTATGAAAGGGTTGTTTGGCCCTCCAAGAGGTCAAGACCCACAGGTTGAAAACTGCTACTTTAGGTAAATCTGCTGCACAAGACCTCATGAGAGTATCGAAGAGGAAGGATTGGGGCATGCCGGACTCAAGCCATAATATACCTGTAACACTTGGACATTAAATTTGGTCTTCTATGGAAGACCAAAGAAGAATTGGTGTATTCAACTTGTGCTGCTGGTGAAGAAGAGTCAAAGTATCATAGCCTACTAAAAGGACAAATTGATCTGTCTTGGAATAAGTAACGCCAGAGTGCTCCTTAAAGGGAGGAATAACAAGACTTTATCTTACCTACATTGGACTTATTGCCAGGAAAGACCAGTCCCTGGAGAAGGACATCATGCTTGATTCGGTGAAGGGGCAGAGAGAAAGAGAGGCCCTCACGGCGATGGATTGACATCATGGCCGCCACAGTGGGCTCGGGCATAAGAACAATTTCGAGGATGGTTGAGGACAGGGCAGTGTTTCATTCTGTTGACCACAGGGTTCTAGGGGTCAGAACCAACTCTGTGGCACCGAACCCAACACATCCTGGGGAGAGTTCTGATCCACTATCATGTTGTTGTCGATGTCTGTGCTGCAGTCACCATCACGTGGCCCCTGAAGTAGCAGTTATCTTCCCATCCCCCACCTCGCCTTTACATGTTACACAGGTGTCTCACCGTGTGATCCCCTCTGTTTCTGAAAACCTATCAGCTCAATAAGCGAACACACCTTTTCCCTTCTCAGGAGGAGGAAACAGGTGGTGGAGGTGGCGTGACAGGGGCTATCCCGATGTGAGGTGTGGGGAGAGCGGTAAAGGACATCTTCGAAGTTCTCGGCCAGAACCGTTTGAAGTGCTGTGACCGCACAGATCAAGAGGGAAGCTGTGGCAGTCACGGCCTCGTGTGTCAATTTCATGATGGGGAGTGTAGATGGGGTGGGGGTGGGGGTGTTGTAGGCTGTCACACCATCGAAATAAAGCTCATTACAACTCACCCAGCAATTTCTCAGAAGCAGAAGAGTCGCGTAGGCCAAGCGTTCATTGCTGTACCTACCTCATCTTCTTGCTGTAAGGACTTGCCTGGACTCCCAGGCATCGCTGCTGAGCTGGGCTCTGTCGTCTTCTGGTTGGGTATCACTACTGCGTCCCCATCAGCCTTCTCCCTGGGCGAGTTGCACATGGTAGTGCACAGTTATTGGGAAATCGGCGTGAGAGATCACTTCCGATGGGGGGCTTTTAAGATGCCTTTAGGCTGTAGGAGTCTACGACACACTTCCTTCTAAGATTGTTTCTCGGTAGCTCTCCCATCTCGGTAGTATCCCGTGAGTGCTTTGGATTTTTTTTTAAATAATTGTCAAAAATGCTACAGTAGCCATGAGTAGCTTCAGGATTCGTTACTTTGTTATTTGCTAATAATCCCATCCATGGCTTGTCAAGATAATACTCGATCCGACTTTAGGAGGTATGTGATGGCTTTTAGTGAAACGCATTCCGAGGTTCTCAATTCCACCCCATTTGCCAGCTTGACCCACTCTGGTAGAAAGGTGAACTCCTGAGAGGATTCATGTCCCCACCCCACCCCCACGCTAATACTCAGCTCCACATTGCTAGGAAATCTTGTGTGTCTCCCTACGTTCACATCCAGACTACAGCCTTCAAGGCCAGTTCTTCCAAAGGCTTGTCTACAGATCAAAGACCTAGGCCTCTCATACCACGGATCTTACCTTTGCTGATCTCTTTGTCCCTGGTCTGATGCTGCCTGCTGAGGTGACTTGGGTGACTGGGGTGACTTGGGCAGCTGGGGTGACTTGGGTGGGGATGGTGTCAACTTCTGGCATGCCACTGAGTTTCCTACGTCAAGGAAAAGAAGATCGGGTCTTAAACCACAATGGCCTTTTGGGAGGCTTTATTTAACTCATGAGAGGAGGATTGGAGCACCTCTCAAAAAACGTGCAGGGGCAGGTCTGCACTGGGCTACGGGGCTACTATGCCCCGTAGGGTTATGGCGACTCAAAGGAAGTGAGTTTGGTTTTTCCGTTTTGGATGGCTGTGCAGAAGCGGCCCCAAAGCTGAGTCCAGAACACTTGCTAGCACCTGGGGAGCTCTTGGGACAGTTCTTGGGGCCTGGCCATGGAACCAGGTGCTGGCAGTGACTCCTTCAGTGACAGAGAGACTCAATTCCCTGGAGGAGGAATCTGGGCACAGGAGAAAAAGTGAGAGTTGCCCTTCCCAACCCAGCCCAACCCAACCCAACCCAACTCAACCCAACCCAACCCAACTCAACCCAACCCAACCCAACTCAACCCAACCCAGCCCAATTCACTGCCAGCAAATCAATTCTGACTCACAGTGGCTCTGTAAGGACAAAGTAAAGCTGCTTCTGTGAGTTTCTGAGACTATTATTTTTACAGGCGTAGAAAGCCTCCTTTGTCTCCCCCAGAGCACCTGATGGTTTTGAACTGCTGGCCCCAGGTGGCAATAATCTTGGGGCTCAGCTCCTTCGGAAGTTTCTCTGGAGCCAGAGCCATGCCGAGCTGGATCTTTCTGGGAGCTACCACCTCAGGCTTACTTCCCACTCCCTGGGCAGCCAACCACCAGGTCAGCAGTTCAAAACCACCAGCTGCTCCGCCGAGAAAGGGAAGTTTTCCTGCTCCCCAAACAATTATAGTCTCAGCTGAGGCCCGATGGCGCAGTGGTTGTGTGTAGGACTGCGGCCCACAAGGTTGACAGTTCAAATCCAGCAGGAGCAAGACTGGGCTTCCTACTCCCACCAGGGCAGTGATGCCACCAAAAAAAAAAAAAAGAATTACAGTCTCAGAGTCTGACTGAGCTCCTGTGAGTGAGAATCAGGTCCTAGGCAGGGAGTTACACTTTGAGTTTTCACCTGGCTCCCCGTGTCTCTGGTTCAATGAATCCTACTGACTGTTCCAGAACATTCCCTCACTGTGTATAACAGGCATTTCTCTCAAGCAAACGGTAATTCTGGTAGCTACTCTGGGGCGTCTACTAGCCCGCTGAGGTCCAGAGCTGACCTCTGGGGAAAACCCCTTCCAACAGTCAGGCAGCAGGCCTGGCCTCCCTGGGGACCCAAATACCAGAGGCTTTTGCGGTGGCTTTGCAGCGGGATCGGGGAAACCGAGGGCGGCGGAGCCCACGCTTGCCCTGGGCCTCGGAGGTCAGGCCCATCCTGTCGCTGCAGCTCGCCAACAGCCCCAGTCCTCCTCAAGCAGGATGCGAGGGACCAGGTCCTGTGGACGCGGCCTCTGATCCACAGAGCCACCTGGGCTTGGGTGCTGAGGCAGCCGGGGAAAGGGCTGCGGAGGCGCAGACAGGGCTAAGCGAGGGGCGGGGGCCAGGCAAACGGCTGGGCTCGCGGTAGTGGGCGGAGGGGGATGGGGTGGGAGGAGGGCGGGCGCGGAACGCAGGCTCATGGTTACAGCAGATCGGAAGGTGCTTTCGTGGTGATGCTGTCGTGGTCACCCCTGGGGCAGCTCGCCACAACGTCCAAGGTTCAAAGCCACCAGCCAGCCGCTCTATGGGAAAAAGACCCCGTATTGAGTTACAGTATTGCGTCTCGGACCCTGTCTGATACGGTCGCTATGAGTCATCTTCCACTCCCTGGCCTTGAGCTTGAGTTTTCACGACGAGGAGGAGCCCTGGCGGCGTTGGGCCACGAACCACAAGATCAGCAGTTCAACCCCATCCGCTGCTCCTGGGGAGGAAGAAGAGGATCTCTCCTCTCATACAGAGCTACAGTCTGGGAAGCCCCTGGGGGTCAGTTTCATTCTGTCCTCTAGGGTTGCTCTGAGTCCAAACCGACTTGACGGGCACGAGTTTGGTTTGGGTTTGGCCTTGACAAGGGCCTAGGTTCAGTTGTCCATGGCTTATTCATCTGAGAGCATCAAAAAATTGGTGGGAAAGTCCCATGAGCTGTACATTCCATTTCCTCCACTTTGCTTTTGGAAACCCGCTCACATGACTTCCGTCCTGCTGCTGGGCTGTGGCCTACACATGATAAATGGCCATCATCTCCCTCCTAGCCTCTCCACTCCAGGGAGCTTCCCTTCTTTTTATCTTTCAAGTCATCTTATGAGAACCGAATCCAGACAGCACACCATCAATCCTGTCAAACAGGGTTGTACAATGGTGACCACAATCAGTTCCAAAGCTTTCTCTCTCTTCTTGTACTCTGATGTCAGTTCTGCGTTATCATCATCTCCCTCAATGCCCCCCACTGTATCTCCCACCCCTAGGAACCCTTATGCTAGTTGTTGTCTCTATAGATTCACCCATCCCCGGTTTTATACACTGAGAAACAGGAAAACACAGAACAGGGAGCCAAGAGGCTACGACCACAAAAAGGAAACAAAAGAAAAGCCTCACAAAATATTAAAAACCAGATCCAGCCCAAAGTGAATCAAAAGAGAGAGCAGAGGGCAAGGTTTGAACCATTCAGGTCAGATTTATTGTCTCCATTTATGCCAGTCGTCTCTACAGTACTCTCTGTCTGATTACCAGGCTATTCCCATCCTTCAGTGTTGGTTAGACGAGAAGCACCAGAGGCTTATCCTCTGTGTAGATCTGTGGGGGCTTTCACTGTCACCAAGGTCGCTTCTATCATGGATGTTGTGGCTCCTATGCCCTGACTTGTCTCAAACGTTGGTTTCAGGTGCCACAGGCTGATTCCACTACCCTATGCACAAGAGGATCCCGCACCATCCTCCCAATTATTTTTTTTTTGGGAGGGGGCATCACTGCCCTCTGGTGGGAGTGGGAGGCCCAGCCTTGCTCCTGGAGAGCTGCTGCTGGATTTGAACCACCAAGCCAGTGGGCTGCAGTCCCGCACTCAACCACTGCACCACCGGGGCTCAGCCCCTTCCAATTATTCTGACGCCCATTGATGAAGCCATTGTATCAATCCATCTCGTCAAGGGCCATCTTGATTTTTCGCTGCCCCCTCCAATTTACCAAATCAGATGTCCTCCTCCAGGGACTGGTCTCTCCTAACGATGTGTCCAACGTGTGTAAGATGAACTCTTGCCATCCTTGCCACCAAGGAACACTCTGGCCTTACCTCTTCCAAGACAGCTAATGATATTTTAAATATTCTTCCCCAGCACCATGATTCACATGCATCTTTCTTCTACGGTCTTCCCTTAGTCAATAAGCAACCTTCATAAGCATGTGATGCGATGAGTCCCGCCGTGGCTGGGGTCGGGTGCCCTTTAGTCGTCAGAGTAACAACTCTTTCTCAAATTGCTGGCTTGTATTCCCAACATATTGTTTTTACTGTTTTCAGCTTCGTGAAAATGATATCACAGGGAATGCTGTCTTCCGTGACTTTCTTCTTTCCAAAGTGTGCATGCGACACCTCCATAGCGAGCGCGCTACTGCCTGCACTATTCAGTGATATGGACAGACCACGACTTAGGAAGCCAGTGATGGGGCCATTGTTGGCATTTTTTTCTCCTTTGAATTTTCAGTGACTGCACAGTGCCGCATACGAGCAAGAGATTCAATGGAAATATCCAACTTTACGATGGGACACCACGACAGTTTCTCAGTTGGCTACACCAATTTCACTTTGGTCAGCCGCATAGAAAGGTCCGTGGTTGATGCACACCTTCACCAACACGTCTCACTCAACTCACAGCCATCAAATCAACTCTGACTCACGGGGACCCGATAGGATGGAGTAGAACTGTCCCCGTGGAGTGTAAAAAGCCTCATCTTTCTCTTGAAGAGTGGCTGATAGGCTCGAACTACCAACCTTGTGGTCACCTGACAGTTAGCAACCTAACCCATAATACGTAGCACTGTCGCTTTCTAATATTGCCCACGTTAGTTGATACAAAATGGTATTTACTAGTTTTCTTTTTCTTAAAGCAGTTTTACTGTGCTCGCTTCAGCAGCATGCATACTAAAAAAAAAAAAAAAATCCAAAGAACAGTTTTATTAGCACTTTGTTCACATTTACTCTAGTTTTCATTTGCATTTCCCTGATCACTAATAAGGCCGGGACCTTATTAGTATCCAGGTATATTTATTTCCTCTTTGGAAAAGTGCTTGTTTATATCCTTTTCATATTTATCTTTTGAGTTATCTTATTGAATTATGGGACCCACTTATATTTTTTGGGGGGAGGGGGGCATCACTGCTCTCTGGTGGTGGGAGTAGGAGGCCCAGCCCCACTGCTGGAATTGAACCTCCGTCCCAGTGGGCCGCAGTCCCGCGCACAACCACGACGCCACCGGGGCTCAGCCCCCCACTTATATATTTTTAATGTCCCCCATAGGCAGTTCTCTGCATTTACACATTTTCTTCCACTCAGCAACTTGTCTTTTCACTCTATGATATTTATATTTAAAAATGATTTTATTGGGGATACACACATATGTATATATTCGTGAAGGTGTCCCTTTATTGAAAGCTGAGAACCGGGGAACTGAGAGCAGAATGGGCTGGAAGGGCTGGCATTATATCAAAAGAACGCAGGGGCAACCTAGCTTTCAAATGAAGATACCATGCTAGGACCCAGGCAACATGATGACCAGAGGACCCAGGCTAAAAGACACGACCTTTCAGAGAATGACTGCCCACAGTCTCTTGCACTTGGCCCAGCTATTCTTAATCACATCTGCACTCTGGTTTCACTCACTTGCATGTGTCCTGCCAGCTCCATTTGAGTGTGCATGTTGGGGTACTGAGTGTTTTCACAAGCGTTCTCCAACTTCTGCACCGGCAGAGGCGTCCACTTGACTCACAGAATGCACTATTGCTGCAGCTGCAGCTGACACTCCTGCATTGTGGTCCTCAGGCTCAGAACCCTCAGCCTGAGATGAACTGGGCTCCTTCTCCTGCAGTTGCTGCCAGTTTCTTGGTCAGAGGGACCACCAGCAGCACCCGTGGGGTTCTTGACGTCTGTGTTAACCAGGGTTCTCTGGAGAAACAAAACTAGGAAACTTATGTGTACACACACACACATACACACACGCACACTTATACAACAGGAAGGAATATGATAGCTAATTAGTCCACACATCAGCACAGAGGGCTCAGTTCAAATCACTTCTGGGGAACTGTTAAAATAGTGGAAGTCCTTCAACTCATGAGGACTGCTGGGTCCAAGGTCAAGGAGGCAGACGGCTGGATCCTCTCTCAGGCAATGCAGGCAGAGTCTGCCCACAGGCAGCAAACAGCAGGGTGGGTCACCAATAGTCAGCAACTGAGGAGCTTAGAAAGCAGGCCGAGCTAGGATAGCAAACTCAAACCACGGAAGGCGACAGGATCCACCAGCCTTAAGCTCAAGTGATGGACACATTAGCAGTGTGGTGAAGCAGGTCTCAAAGGAACCTCAAGGTCTAGTTACATGATCCACGGGTTGGCTTGTCGCATAGGTAGTGGAGCTCGCAAGTTGTGGCAGAGAACTAGCAAATGATCAGATCACCAGAGAGCAGTGGGGGCCACTGGGCAGACCTTGCCGAGCCATTTAGCTCTTTGCCTTCCAATCAAACCGAGACCCGATTAACCCCACATCTTCCTATTGGCCAGCTTGGTACAATAAAGCTACCTGTCACAATACCACTTAGAGACAGAGCTCTCACACAGAAGAGCTCTTCTTTGCTATTGGTTCCAGCTCAATCATTTCTGAGGCTTAAATCCTATGAGAGGAGAAAGCCTCATCTTTCTCCTGAAGACTGATTGGTGGGTTCAAGCCTGGTCTTTGTAGTTGGCAACTCAATATGTAGCTCCCTTCATCATGAGGGCTCCTCGGGGGGAGAGCAAAGCCCAAATAAATCAAAACTGTTATCTCACAACTTCATCCTTTCAACACATATTGATTCAACATCTCCTACGTCCAGCCTGTGCAGACTGATGCCTGCACTTACCCCCACCTGCACCGAAATGTTCAGTCCCCCACCCCACCCCCGCTCCCTGCCCCACTGTTCTTGATTGCAAAATGCCAGCTTGTCACCTTTGAAAATCATACCCACCAACTCCCTGATTTCTGTGAATGTCACGAGTCTTCTTTGTTGTTGGGTTCAAGGTGCTGGACATTTTTGCTTGTTCTCATTCACTGGTCACTCTTATTCTGGTACCAGGTCCTGTGCATGCTTCTTACCCAAGGCTTTTTCCTGAGTGTCTCATTAAGGAGGTACAAAGCCTTCTGCTTATAGGCCATTGTCTGCAAGAGGAGTAAAATTCAGGCGGGAATGTCCAGTCACCGAGAAGGAAGTCAGATGTAAAAGGGGGAGCCATATAGACCAAAGAAGTTTAACCCAGGTATCAGTTCCTCTCTAGACCCACTAAGTTACACTCACTGAGCAGAGATGATAAAAGAAGTTCATGGATTCAGATGAAAACCCTCAAGACATGGATCGTGCTTCCCAGACTGACTTGGTAATTGAAGCACAGAGGCAAAATTCTCCACTCTAACTTCCGGCCAGTTAGAAGAGTATGTGCTTCATTTCACAATTTCACACTTTGAAGAGAACGACAAAGGACACGGGCCAGATAAAAGTCATAAACCATCCCTTGTTACTTCAGTCATTCCATAAACATGTGGAAGAGGTGTCTTCTCAAAGTAGTCAGTCTTCACGACCTTGATGGAAGGAAGCTTGAGGACCTTCATTTGCTGATGTAGTGTGAGTCAAAATGAGAAGAAACAGTGTTGGACCTTATGTTCTTCATACTCAATAAACTTGAGAAAGGCCATGACAGCCTCCAAAAGAGCTGAAACTCAGGGTGGACCTAAGTTTCTATTTCAGAGAAAACCCGTGACTTCCCCGAAGTGGATGCAACACCAGGAACCAGGAAGAAGCATTCAAAATTCAACAAGTCCCTGACAGCCAACCAGAGAAGGACACGGAGAGCAGCTTGCCAATAGAGAACAGCCACCTTCCCTCCAAGGAGACTCTGTGGCGGGGAGGGTCCCTCTAATGGGTCTCTAGGATGGGAAGTGGGAAAGGGCACTCCCCTTATGTAACCTGAAACTATGCAAACTTAGCTTTGTATGGTGGTCGGGGTCGAAGCTATGGGAAAAGCCCCTGTGCTGGGTAGTGGTGTGAGCCCAACCCTAGCTTAAGCGAGAAAATACACTCCTTTTGCTTGCTTGCATCTCGAGGGCCATTTTCCATGCTTCTTGGGTAAGCTTGTCTCCCTGATCCAGCAACAGCTGCAAGTAGTCTTTGCTAATCAGAATGTGGACTAGATGAAGCAGGAATCTAGGGAATTTTGAAGTCATCAGAAATGAAATAGAACACATTAAGAGTGACACTTTAGGCATTGAGATGGACTGCTAATGGTCCTTTCGAATCAGAAAACCATACGGTCTACTGCATTAAGAAAGATGAATTGAAGAGGAATGTCATTGTACTCATTATTCAAAAGAACTTTCACGAAGTATCCTGAAGTACAATGCTGTCAGTGACAGGGTAAGATCCATATGTCTTCAAAGAAGAGCAGTTAATCCAACAACTATACAGCAACCAACTAAGCTAAAGACCGCAACACTGAGGAATTCTACAGCCTTGCTTGCTGCAAGCAAAGAGAGCTTGGAGCCCGGGGTGATGAAAAGCAAAGGCTGCAGCCTTTAGTTTGGATTGCAATTCAATGTAGAGAGAAGCAAAATCCTCACAACTGGACCTCGTAACAAATGGAGAGGTCTTTAATTTTAGTTGCATTCACAGTCAATGCTCAAGGAAGCAGCAGTCGGATCAAATGAAATCAAACCAAGTGATGTATTCCATTAGGCAAATGTGCTGTGCAAGAATTCCTTAATGTGTTAACAAGCAGGGATGTCACACAGCTAGCCCACATCCTGGCATTTTCGATTGTCTGATATACATGTAAGAAGTGGACCACAGAGAAGGACGGTTCAAAAGAGTGCGTGTGCTGGAGTGACGGTATTGACAAAGAATATTCAAACACTGCCAGAAAAACAAGCGGGTTGATCTTAGAGAAAGTGCATTCAGGATGCTTCTTCGAAGTGAGGATGGAGAGACTTCGTGTGGAGTACCTTGGCTGTGTTCTCAGGAGAAACTAATTCCTAGAAAAGAACATCATGCTTGGTAAAGTTAGAGGGTCGGTGAAAAGAGGGGAGACCCTGAAAGAGACACAGTGACTGCAACAATGAGCTCCAACCCTTATAAACCAGCGGATAAAGGAGACTCAGACATCAGAGTCTATTATTAGAGACATGCGCCGGGACTGTCCCCTCTCCGTGCAAGGAGGGAGAGCAGCCCTGAGTTTTTCCAGCCTGAGATTTTCATACTCAGGTGGGAGGTTCAGAAATATTCTCCCTGAAGTTTCCAGTCATTCAGTGCAAGCAGACACCATTGTTTTCCCCACAATTAGTGAGGCTCCCTTCCTGCTGTTCGGACAATGGGTTACTTCCCCTGAAAGCTTGGTTAAATCAAGCCTCCAAATCATCGGCAATCAAGGTTAGGTCAGCATCATGAATCTAGGATCCACCCATCTTGTCACATGTGTGCCCCCGATACCTCCCCTTCCTAGTGTGTGTGTGCCCCTAGGTCCTCCCCTCATTGCTACAGTGCCTATAGTGCAACCCCTCCCTGTGACATGTGTCTTTACCTGTAATTAGGGGGCTTTGCATCCTCCCCCCCCCCCAAAAAAAAAAGAGATATAAGTCTTGGTTAACAAGGAGGAAGCTCTCTCTCTGTAGTTTCTCCTCCCCAAACTCGTCCCCCTGGTGCTCTTTCTCCATGTCCTGCCTCCTCCTCACTCTCTCCTGCCCACACTGTGCTCAGACCTAGCTGTTGAGCTGGTGATATCATGGCTACCCAGGAGGTGAGTATGCTACCATAAAATATGTCTGGTTTCTTTATTTTACTCTCTCCCATCTATGACTTTATTATACTCTTCATATTTATATCAACCTTACAATTGCCCCTACCAAACCCACCATTAGTTGTGGAGAGCTAGCCTATGCCCCACACCTCTGTCAAGGTCACTGGGAACCGCTGGGCCTCTTATAGCAGTCGTTGTCAACCTTTCAAAATGCCACGACCCTTTAATCCAGTGCCTCATGCTGTGGTGATTCCCCCAACCATAAAATTATTTTCATTGCTTCTTCATCACTGTAATTTTTCTTCTGTTATGAATCAGGTGATCCCTGTGAAAGGGTCCTTCGAAAGGGGTCACGACGCACAGGTTGAGAACCTCTGTTCCACAGGTGTCAGCCCTTCCTTGAACCTCTCTCTCAAGTTCTTCACTCTGGCTCACAGAGAGAAACTTGTCCTTGCCAACTGACCAACATACACACAGACTTTCAGCCGAGAGGGGCTCATGGAGGTTTTGAGGTGCAAAGTGCTTCTTCCTTCTGCTGTCTCCCTTACTGCAAGCTCTCCGAAGGCCCCTGCAGCAATTGCCATGGAAGCTCAGCCGAAGAAACTTAGAGCTAGCCCCCCTACCTTGCTGCACAGGTCAAGGCTCTGAGGCCGAGATGGGGATTGGGCAGGGGAGAGACACCATTCTCCTCTTAATCACATGTACCATTCACACAAGATCACTGCTGTCAGCTCTGGCACCAGGATGGAGACCTGATTCCCAGCGCAGGGCGTGGTGTCCCTATCCACCTTCAACCACTCCTCTGTTGCTTTGCTGTGCAGACACTGCTCGTCACACTTCTTTACACAAGCACCCTCGGTGGTCCAGCACTTTCTTTCCAACAAGGATCGAATAAACCCTTTGGACTCGTACCCAAATCCTTCCAGTTAGGTTAAGTCGGCCGGGGTTTCTCCAAAGTTAACATGCCTGGTGAAATTGTCAAAAATGAAGTAATAATAAAGAAACCCACAGAGTCAGAATTGGCTTGACGGCTGTGGGTTTTGAGAGTTTGGGGCCACTTGGAATCAGACCCTAAAATTGGTATAGTACAAGCTGGTGAATTGCGATTTAAAAAAAAAAAAAGCACACATAGTTGATTCCTACTTGCGGCATGCCTGTGTGTGTCATGGAGAAAAGCTATGTTCCCTGGGTTCAAGGGCTGATTTTAACCAAGTCTTTCTTTTCAAGAGCCTCTGGGTGGACTCAAACTTCTAACCCGTCCATTAGGAGCCAACAGTAAAAACCTACAAAGCGCATTCCTGGAGCAAAGATTTAAATTTTAAAAGTCTCTTTTAAATAAAAAACAGTGAAGACGCATCTGAATCACCCGGAGAGCCTGTTACCATGCAGATTCTGGCACCCCAAGATTCAGCTTCTGTAGGGGCAGAGTGGGGCCCAAGAATGTGCACCTCTAACACAGTTCCAGGTCACCGGGGCGCTGTGGGCCCAGGGAGCATGACCTAGGGGAAAGTCTCTTCCCAGGACTCTCCATGCACTCCCTTCTCCATCAAAGGAGGCGCTGCCTTGCCTTGCCTCTCCCATTGACTTGAACCGAATCGCCCCAGCAAGTCCTGCCAGAAAACCCAGCTGGGGACACTGTGGTCAGATGCTGGATCCTTCTAACTCAGGATAAAGTTCAGAGGCTGAACAGCTCTTTCAAAGGAAAGCCTTGCTGGAATTGCAACCAGGCTTGGAAGGACGCAAGTCTTACAGCCCCACTGGGAGCTCCACGGGC
The DNA here is from genome assembly GCA_004026705.1 of Nesogale talazaci. Lineage (NCBI taxonomy): Eukaryota > Metazoa > Chordata > Mammalia > Afrosoricida > Tenrecidae > Nesogale > Nesogale talazaci. The sequence goes on along the minus strand of PVJH01006003.1, from coordinate 19,941 downwards.
AGGTTTCTGGGCTGCCCCCCCCCCCCCCCCCCAGGTCCTGTTGAGACAGTTGCTGGGCCCGGCACTCCAATGAATTAACCTACGGTATGTTGAAACTCAAAGGGGCATGGCTTGTTCAAGGACACACAGAGCAAAGGCTAGCCAAGACCCCACTATCCTTCCATGGAACTGTGTGCTCTCCTTCCCCACCCACGGAAAAGACCTGTCCTTTCCCTTGCCCTCCCCTCCCTTTCCCTCTTGCCGCCAATCTTAGCCCCGCCTCCTTTCCACTTTCATCTAGTGCTGAAACGCAGTCCCGGGAGGCTGGAAAACTCCAGAGCTGAAGAAAGTGGGGAATGGGTGAAGGAAATGAGGACAAGATACTCGAGTTTTTGCAGGGTGCTTAGGAAGGGTGGAGAAGGGAGGGGAGCCCAGGAAGCTGGGGGGCGGGGTTTCTTCCGGGCACACGTGTGCACTCAGCACCGGTTCCCTTTCTCCTCACCTGGTGAGATTGGCAGGCTGCAACCCCGGAAACCACTGGCTCTGGCCTCCTGTTGCAATCGTGATGTGTGCTTCAGCCACGGAGGGGTGAGCTGACACTTAGCAGTTCGTGCCAGCTGCCGGTCCCTGGTCAGGGTACCTGCTGCCAGCCTCCTTTTAGCCGGGCTCCTGGCTGGCCTGTGCAGGGCTGAGGCTGCTGTCCCAGGAATGCTCTAGCAGCGGCAGCGGGAGCAGGTGAGACTGAACAGCTGGGAGAGTCACCCTGCTGCTTTAAGATCCAGTCTAGGGGAGCAGCGGGGACAGGCGCCCCGGACTTCAAATTGGCAGCCTAATTTGGAGTTGTCCCAGCCCCCATGACACCTGGCGAAAAGCTGGACCCGCTTCCAGACAGCTTCATCCTGCAGCCGCCAGTCTTCCAGCCGGTGAGCAGTGCTCTAACCTGGAGCCTTCTGGGGCTTGGGGTGCAGAAGATCTCATTCTTGGGGCTCACTTGGCACCCTCAGCAAGGTGTCTTTCCAGCTAATTCTTCCCTGGGTGAGAATTGAATGTCTGCTGGACTGCCCAGAGCCTTGCATTTCAAAAACAGGGGAGCCTAGTGAGACAGTGCCGTGCCCCTGAAAGGATGGGTGGCTTTGGGGAGGACCTGGGGTGGGGCATAGGGAAGTATTTACTGGGGAATGGAGGACACCCTGGGCAATCTCATCCCTGGCTTTGAAAGCAGAGCTAGACGGGAACCTCCAACCTGGGGCTGGCGGGGGATTCCATTTCCATCTCCTCCTTCGCAGTGCCGGAGGAGAATTTCAGAAGCCCAAACCTCCCAGAAAGGAGCCCTGGTCGTACTACAGGTTAAGCACTGGGCGGCTAATGGCAATATTGGTAATTCAAACCCGCCAACAGCTCCATGGGAGAAAGATGAGGGAGGCTGGTCCTAGGATGATTTAGTCTCAGACCCCCTAAGCAACAAGTTCTATTCTGTCGTATAATCGTGCCATGCATCAAAATGGACTCCTTGGCAGGGAACTTGGAACTCCCAGAAGGACCCCTGTCCCCTGGGCTCTGGCTGGACTGAGAAGCACTGACATTTTTGCCACGACTCGGCCCTCGCCTCCTCAGAGAGCTGCATGAGCCCAGTTGATTATGGGGCCAGGTCTATAGCCGGGGAGGTGGAGACAGCAGAGTTAACCTTGGGGTGCTCGCAGGCAGGCAATGGGCTGCCTGCAGCCCTCGAGGTGCTCAGTGAATGGGGTGAAGCACCCAAGTGAACAATGGTTCCTTGCTGGAGGCTGAGGGTCCTCCGGGTGGGGCAGGCTGGTGGGTCTTTCCCTGGTCTTTCAAAGGGCTTTGGGCTTGATTTGGGGTTCAAAGGAGACCGCAGATCTCAAGTATAATTGAAGGAGAACACTTATTAAGTCTTAAGCAGGACAAAGGCAAGACACACAATAAGACACCTTATCTCCATGAAGGATCTCAAGAGCACAAGGCTGTGACTGCGTCTAAGGCACTGCAGAGATTCAGATGCTTAAAAGGGACATGAGGGCAAAAGAAACAGTCTTAAGAGCATGGTTGATGGCAGGTAAATACATCGCAGTTACACCTGGGATTATAGAAGTGGGAACAGAACCACGACGGGGACTCAGATATTATGTGAGGCAGAAGACGTTACGAGATTGGTCCAGGGTCCTTTGACCAAGGCAATCAGGATGTGATTCATGACTACGCACTCCATAGATCATGAAAGGCCCACCCAGGAAAGTCCCTATAGGCCATGCTACTTCTCCTTGGACTGACTAGGGAAAGGGCAGCCAGTCACTCCCTAGTGCAGTCTGCGGATGAATGGCCAGAAGAAACTCAACAGTAGCTGCCTTTATTTAGCCATCTAGCATAGCGCTGTCACTGTAAATGACAGCCTTTTGCAAACTTAGTGCTCGGAAAGTTAAGCTCTGATACAGGCTTCTGAAGGTTTGGGGGAGTTAGAGGACACTGGAGGGACTATCTTGTGGCAGTGTCTCACCCAGCACCCACTGTACTGTTCCCAACAGTGACCCCCATGGGTACAACAGGAGCTGTGGCTTCCCTGAGGGAACAGGCAGCCATGGGTCTCCCTCTAAGCCAGGGGGGGGGGGGGGGGTGATCAAGAACCAAGTCAGCCAGCTGAGTGTCCTGGGGGAAGCAGGAAGAGAAGGGAGAACCCAGCAGAGCGGAGAAGGTGGTAGAGGAGGTGACAGAAGCCTGGCAAGATAAAGAGGGGGAACAAAGGCAAAGGGAGGATGTGAGAATAAGGGGGCCGTGTGCAGGAATGTCAGCAGTGCCTCCTGGGAGCAAGGGGAACCCAGGCAGAGAGTTGGGGGTCATTGTTAGGAATCAGGGTCAACCCAGTTCCCAACTTGTCCACCCTCCATCACCTAGTTCCTGGGTTCTGGCCATTACAGTCTTCAGGTACCTGGGGCACTGGTCTTCTGGGGGCTAGGATGGCATCCAGTGGATGGGGAACAACGTGAAAACACAGGGGTCTACCTACCCCTAGAAGCCAGGGCTGGCACTGAGCTGGGGGCCCAAGGGGACAGAGATCTTGAACTTAGCTTCCCGAGTGCCATGGAGTTTTGAAGGATGGTGGTTCAGGAGAAGGGAGTAGGTGGAGAAGAACAGTTCAGAGAAGAAGAATTATCCCCACTAAGACCACATCCTATTTGGGAGAACGTTGAGCTTTCTTGTGGTTATGGTTTTGTTTTTGTTTATTTTGTCTTCCTCCCCCCACCCGACAGTGGGGTCTCTGGGTCGTTTTTTCTAGAGGGCCTGTCATCTCTCTTTTAGGTGATTCCTTTTGTTACAACAATTTTTGGTGGCCTGCACACAGGCAAGATGGTCATGCTACAGGGGACGGTCCCTCAAGATGCGCGTAGGTAAGGGGTGGAATCCGTGGGAGTGATGGAGCTTGACCAGACTGATTCCAAGCTGGGGCACCTCTCTGCCTTCAGGGCCACTCTATTGGTCGGGAGGGTCTCCGACCCCAAGTTTCCCTCTGAGAACCCGATCTCTCCCCCCCACCCCAGGTTCCAGGTGGACTTTCAGTGTGGCTGCAGCCTGGAACCCCAACCAGATATCGCTTTCCACTTCAACCCCCGCTTTCATACCATGAAGCCCCACGTCATCTGCAACACCCTGCAAGGGGGGCGCTGGCAAGCGGAGGCTCGGTGGCCTGGCCTGGCCCTTCAGAGAGAGGCCAGCTTCCTCATCCTCTTTCTCTTTGGGAACGAGGCGGTGAAGGTGAGCGGAAGAGACAGACGCTGGCTTGATCGACAGCTTGGGTCATTCTGCCCCTCTCCTCCCTCGGCCACAAATACCCTGTGTTGCTCACTGTCCTGGGTGGCACGGGTAGGTCCTGAGAGAAATGGTGGAGAAGAGCTTCAAGCTAAGTGATAAGCCAACTTTCAGACTGGCCCAGAAACCACACTGCCTGGGGCACATCGTGGGACGAAAACATTGTAGTGTTTGTGGCTCGAAAGGGCATCGTAGCCCTAACCCTGGCAAGTGCTTAAAGAGCAATGCCAGTTGTTTTCAAGGTGATTCCAACTCGTTGCAACATCACGTGGACCCAATCGGTGGCAGGGACTGGTTTCTTCATCGCAACGGTCCCATCAGGTGTTTGTTATCACTATTTTCATTTTGTGGCTAAGGAGGTAGAGGACAGGCAGAGAGGACTTGACCTCCAAGAGGACTTGACTTCTGATACGACCTCCAAGAGGACTTGACTTCTAATACGAGCTTGTTGGGAAGAAAGAAGGGGAGACTCCCAGACTTCTCCAGTGGGGAAAACGGCATGTGGGAGAGCAGCGGTGATAGGAAGACTCCAGGATGGATGTGGGTGTCTTGTGAGATGTGGGATAATTACACAGTCTCCTGAGCCTGTTTCCTTACCTGGAGCTGAGCATGCTGCTGTTGCTGCTCCAAGGTCTACGGAAAAGACAAAATGAGAGGCTGCATAGAGAAGTGTTTTGTCGAGAGAGAGAGAGAGAGAGAGAGAGAGAGAGAGAGAGAGATAGGTTTAAAAGGATCTGGTTTCCAAGGCCTTGGGAACATTAGAACTTAAGCCCCATGCACCTCATTTGTAATACGGTAGAACCCTGGACCTTGACACTAATCTGTTCTAGAAGGAGCATCGAGATGCAATACAGTCAAGTTCCGAATCCATTTTGCCCATAATAACTGAAAACGGATTATTTCGTTCTCAACTACCAAGTTTTTACCTTAACAGTGCCTTTCTATACAAAACATTCTACAGAAATTTCAAGGTAAACAAGTTCAGAGCTAAATAATATAATTTTAATGTGAAACAGAACCTTAGAAAAGCTTTTAATAACTGTACTATGGCCCCTACCTTGAGATTGATGAGGATCTGGATATGTGGACATGGATGTGGAGAAGAGGTATGGAGAGAGAGTCATTGTTTGCAAGGAGAAATTCCTTCCATAAAAATCAACTGGTTAAAAAAAATGAACTGGGAGTTGCTTTTCAGGAATTTCTTCCCCTCCCCCCCTTCTTTGTCTTTTTTCATTTCTCTAAAAAAAAATAATACCATCTAATGTGGTCTGCTGTTGGCATTTCCTTAACTGTTTTTTAAAATGGTTTACTAAATTATCATCAACAATACCAATAACACATTTAATCAGTTCTTTATCATGATTCTTTGCGAAAAAAATCTTTCTTAGGACCCCGTGTTTTTTTTTAATCTAAAAACAGTACAAAAAGCCACAAAACTAAGAGAATCATAGCACAATGCTTGGAACACAGCTGCCAAGGTTGAAACAATGCATACTAACTATTAGTATCTAACACCGCAACTGACACTGAGTGACCTAAATAGTAACTGCTTTTGTTTACCAAAATCACGTGTGCCGTGTCGGATTCTGATGTCCGGGCTCAGATGCAAAATATTCTTGAGATTTCACATCGAATCCCTTTGTGTCAACTGCTGGGGTTCTACTGGATGTATCTCCCTCACAGAATCTTTGAGACGCTAAATGAGAAAATTCCAAATAGGTGTTCCTCCTGGTGCCTGGTGTCTTAACTTTGAATTCATGAACATATCTCTATTAAGCCAACCTCTCTCTTGCTAGGTGAGTGTGAATGGACAGCACTTTCTCCACTACGCCTACCGGCTCCCCTTGTCCCGGGTTGACACCCTGGCTATCTCTGGTGATGTCTTGGTGAAGGCTGTTGGATTCCTGAACATCAATGTAAGTGTCTCCGGTGCCAAGACCTGGGGGGAGAGCACCTTCCAATAGTCTCTGACTTCTAGACCCTCTCTTCTGTCCCGGGCCAAGAAGAAGATGAGGACAAAATGATCAATCGGGGACAAGAGCGGGGACAAGATCAGGGACAAGAAGGAGGCAACAGAAAGGGAATCTGGAAGTCTGCATGTGTGGAGGTGGGGGTGGGAGTGGACACAGAAGGTCCAGGCTAGAAGGTGAATGACTGGAGCAGCAGGACCCAAACAGACTACAGCTGGTTAGATTCTTCCCACACATGGAACTTATTAAACATGCAGACTTTAAAAAAATCCTTTTATTGGGGGCTCATCCAACTCTTATCACAATCCATACATACATCCATTGTGTGTCAAGTACATCCGTACATCCACTGCCCTCATCCTTCTCCTAACATTTACTTTCTATTCAAGCCCTTGGCATTGGTTCTTCATTTCCCCCCCTCCCTCCCTGTTCTCACTTCCCTCATGAACCCTTGATAATTTATAAATTATTATTACTTTGTGATATCTGACATTGGCTGATGTCTCCTTACACCCATTTCCCTGTTGTCTGTACCCCAGGGAAGATGTTATATGTAGATCCTCATAAACACTTCTCCCATTCTATCCCACCTTCCCTCCACCCTCCCAGGATGCAGTATCGCCACTCTCACTACTGGTCCTGAAGTGATCATTTGTCCTGGATTCCCTATGTTTCCAGCGCCTAGCTGTACCAGTGTACATCCTCTGGTCCAGCTGGATTTATAAGATAGAGTAGGGATCATGATAATGGGAAGAAGGAGATATTGAAGAACTAGAGGAAAGTTGTATGCTTAATCATTGCTACACTGCACCCTAACTGGTTCGTCTCCTCCCTGTGATCCCTCTGTAAGGGGATGTCCATTACCTACAGCTGGGCTTCGAATTCCCAACCTGTATTCTCCCACATTTACAATAATAATTTTTTTTGTTCTTTGATGCAACATGCAGACTTTCAATCAATGTAATCTACCACATAAATAAAATAATCACAGAATCATCTCAATAACCTTACTCTTTAACACAATACGGAACATGAATACAAAACTAACAGCCAACATTATTTGCAACACTGAGGGATTGAAGTCACTCCTCCCTGAGAATAGGAATCATAGCAGGATGCTCTTTATCATAACTCTTAACTGAACATTGTACTGCAAGTTGTAGCTAGAACAGCAAAGCAAGAAAAAGATATAAAAGGCACTTAAATTGATAAGTAAAACTACCCCTGTTTCCAAGTAACATGATCTTATACATAGAATATCTCAAAGATTCCACAAGAGGATTCAGAAAGTAACAAGATACAAGATCATCATCCCAAAAATTTTTTTAAAAAAGAAATCATTTGAAATCCTCTACACTAATTAAAAGGAAATCAGGAAAATAATATAATTTACAATAGCTCCCCCAAAGTTAAAACGCTTAGGAATACAACTAGGCAGGAATGTAAAAGAATCAAACAAAGAAAACTACAAAATACTACTGCAAGAAACCAAATAAGACCTATGAGTATATAAATGGAATACCTTGCCATGCTCATAGATAGGAAGAGTTAACATTGTGAAAATGTCAACCCAGAATCTATCAAATGAGGAAAAGGTAGTCTCATTAGCAAATTGTGTTACCCAAACTCTATATCTATCTGCTGAAAAATGAAACAGGGTTCATCCCCCAGACTACACACAAAAGATAACTCAAAATGGATAAATGATTTAATTAGAAAACCTACAGCGATAAAGATCATGGAAGAAGGGGGAAATTGCAATCATAGCTAATGTTGCACTGATTGCAAAAGATGAAATGGATTAGAGGTACCTCCTGAAAATTAAATTCTTAATACTCATCAAAAGAATTTCCTAAAAGAGTCAAATGAGAACCCACACAGAGGGAAGAATTTTGTCTTGGGCATACTCAACAAAGGGTCTAATCTCTAAACGCATAAAAAAATCTTGTCATCTGTAGAGCTCACCAGGATGAGAAGGGACAGGGAGGATAACTCACTAACTAGACAGTAGACATGGATTAACCTGGGGGAAGACAATATACAGTAAAGGAAAGGTCAGCACAAAATGACTGAGGCCAAAGGAAGACACTGGGAAGAGTACAAGAGTTCCAGGTAGCAAAGATAATTACGATTACACATATCAATCTTGTAAACATTAATGATAATAATCGAGTAGATAGATAGACACTGAAATTGGACAGGTGTGGGAGGGTGAGTGGGATGATACTTACAATGAATACATACAAGTTTGACAGAAGTTCTTTATACATATGCATTTAGATGTGCTGCAAATAAACACATGGGTATGAAAGAACATACAAGGAGACAAGGTGATGAGGACATCTTAGTCTTAACCAAATAGCTCGAGGGAATGAATCACTGGGCCTGGGAGTTCGAGGCCACAGTCCTGACTACAATCAATTCACATGACACAGCCCACAAAGAAAATACTCTAGGTCCCACATGGCGAGAAGGGACTCAGATCTTCAAACACTGTGAATGGCCCTCAAAGGTGCAAATGAAGAAAGGGAAAGATGAAAGGGAAAAAAAAGTAGTGCCAAGGAAGAATGGACCTCAGGTTCCATGACCCCGAAACTAGAAGAACTAGATGGTGTCCGGCTACAAGGGCTGACCACTCTGAAAGGGGTCATCAGAGGAGGCCCTGGATAGAGTGGAACCTCTCTCAAAATCGGAAATGATGAGACTCACTGGTCTGATGGAGGCTGATGAAACCTCACAGACTGTGGTCCTCAGTCACCCTTCCTGCCGAGACCTGAAATTATCTCTGTGACTCAGCTGACAGCTAGACAGTGTTGCTGTTGCTGTTCCCTGAGGTTGAGTCAGTTCCAGGTCATAGCGAGTGGGTGTATCAGAATGAACCAGCGCCTGGGCCTGAACCATCCTCACATGGGTTCTTACGTTTGCGCCCCGTGGTTGCAGTCTTTGATTCAATCAATCTTGTCCAGGGTCTTTTCGCTGGCCCTCTCCCTTACCAAACAGGATGTTCTTCTCCAGAGACTGCTCTCTCCTGACCATGGGTCCAAAGGACAGTCAGACAATAGGCCTAGAAGGTGAATAATCTCCCGAGGGAGGTATATACGCCTTAGCACTATCAACCAGATTGGATCCAAAGAGAAGCATTTGCCCAGGTGCAAAGCCCAGAAAGTAGGAAGGGACAGGAACAAAGGGGCAAGTGGTAAACACAGGGAGGAAGTGGGAGTGTGCTCTTACATTGTGGGGAAGGCCATGGAAATTAATCCTTGAAAGGAAAACCCATGTACTCTATGAACTTTCATCCACATCACAATAAAATGCCTCTGTTTTACATTACAACGAGACACCACCTCACCCCGACAATCATGGAAAGAAAAACAAGCAGACAATAACTACATGCAGTGAGGTTGCATGGGACTAGAACTCAGACTCTGCTGGTGGAGGTGGAAAATGGCCTCTGCTCCCCTCCCGGGCCTAGCTATAGAGGAGAGGGGCCAAAGGCTACTTGGGGTTCTGGGATGGTCAGAATCGTGCCTATTTTCTTTGTTTTGTTTTCCTCTTCACACAGCCATTTATGGAGGGCAGCAAAGAATATCCAGTTGGATACGTGAGTTTCTTCGGGAGCAAGAAAGGGCCGGACATACCAGATGGCCAGCTGGTTCTACTTTCTCCCTGCACCATGACCTGCCCATCTCTGGGCTGCCTTGTACATTCGACAAGGCTCGGGGTTCCCCTTTCCCCCTAGATCCAGTTGCCATAGATATGACTGCCTCATCTTCCATGTCTGGAGGACCTGGATTCCTTCTCTGGGCCTGGCATCCTGCGAGGAAACTGCATGGGACTGGTTAGAGGTCTGGAGTGGGCACTCCGGTCAGATCCCTCTCGGGCGAAGCTTTCCATGTTCAGAGCAACCCTGAGAGGTAGCGGCGAGGGGTTGGCCTCTCAGGACAGAATCAAACGTTAGGTCCGTGTATTTTGCCCAAAGCCACACGGAGGGTGAGACAGAGCCCCCACCCTGTCTCGTCTTCCCCAAGTAAGTTCCCACCAGGGGTGACCCTGAGTTAAGGGGACCCAGGGTTGTGCTGCCGAGTCCCGGCTTGTCACCTGCTGCCATGGGAGATGGATGCACCCAAACCCACTGCCAGAAAGTTGATCCTACAGGATAGAGTAGACCTGCCCTTTGGGGTTTTTTGAGACTTGAGATCTTTAGGGGAGTCTTATCTCTCGCAGAACTGGGGGGGGGGGGAGGTGTGCCACATGTTGGCCTTGTGATGAGCGGCTCAATGGAAAACCCATGAAAACATCAGCACTCCTCAGGCAAACGCCCGAAGAGCGCTGATTTTTTGAAGACCAGACAGGACAGGGCTGATCTGCCACGGTGGATTTTCAAGACGGTTAACTCCTTGTGGCCGTGAAACCCTTGTCTTTCTCCTGACCTTGCCTTTCAGAGAAGCCAATAGGTAAACTCGATACTACCAGGGTCCTTAAGGGTAAGACCAGGAAGCATCATCTCACTATGCAAACCCAAGTCTCCCATGTCTCTTACTTTCTTATTTTCCCTGCAGCCGTTCCTGCTAAAAAGCCCCAGACTGGTGAGTGAACCAAGCCCTCCAGGAGGTCTAGTCTCTGGCCTGCTCAGGAGCCCCACCTGGTGGCCCATGCCCTCAGCAGCAGGGTTTCCCGCCCTCCGTCAACATGCAGGCTCTACTGTGGGCCAGGCGGAGTCAGGCTGAGGTTCCAGTTTCACTCTTCATCTTTGCTCCCTCCAGCCTGCAAGCAGTTAGGTGGAATTTCTCTGTTCCAGGCCTTGGGCCCTGCAAACCTGTGCCAGCCTTCTAGGAACTCACAGGCTGGTGGGGGCGATAGACAGTCCCCTGTGGTTCAGGAGGCAGGGAGGGGAAGCGTCTTACACGCTCCGGGCACTGGGGGGCACCAAGCCCAGCCAGATGGGGCCTAGGAAGGCTGTGGGCAGCAGCAGCCCTCAGACAGCCTGGCTGGCCTCCAGGGGGCATTGGATAACCAAGGAGAGCTGAGTCTTCTCCTGACCGCAGGCTCAAAGGCAGAGGAGGACTGGGTCTGCAGCTCCCCTGGTCCTGAGGGAGGCTGGGGAGTTCCATCGGGACTAGGTGGCCCATCTACAAGGACAACCCTCTCCCCGTGAATCACTGCTCAGTCATCTCTCCTGTGTGTTTCTCCAGGAGGTACCGTGCTCGCGTGTTCTTCCCCGGGGTCTCTGGCCCGGACAGGTCGTCATAGTGCGGGGACTGGTCCTGCCAGAGTCAAAGGAGTAAGTACTACTTCGGGAAGGGTGGAAGCAGCGCCTCTTTGTCCAGACAGAGCTGTGGAAACCCAGGGCTCCCAAAAGACTGGCCCCATCTGCCTACGTCTGGGAGTCACTTTCTGGTCAGGCTAATTAGCTTCTCATCAAAAGGGCCCCAGAAAAGGGCCCTTTGCAAGAGCAACATGAGGTCTAGAGAGAGGACTCAGCCCCAGGCATTGGCCCGCAGGCAGGAGTGGGGCAGCGATGGTGCTTGGGAGTTCAGATTTGAGGGACTCTGTGTCAGTCCGGGTAGACTCGAGAAACAAATTCAAAGACATGCATATGGATATAAGAGGAATGGAACATTGAGAAAGCATCCCAAATCAGTCCAGTTTAAAGTCATAAGTCCGATATTAGCCCATATGACCAATATCAGTCTATAAAGTCTCCTTCCAATTCCCGAAGTCACAGGTCAGTGGGTGCAGAGTCCCAGCGCCGGCAGGGGTCTCCCCGTGGCTCCTCGCTTTCAGCGCTCAGAGTCCATCAACAGCATCCAGCGGTGGTAGAGGCAACTCAGCGCTGGCAGGGGTCTCCATGTGGCTTCTCCAGCTTCAGAGGTCTGGTTCCATCAGGGTAAGGCCGTGTGGCTTCTCCTCCAGCTCCTCTAGCTCCTCAGACGCTGCCATCTTGTCTTGTCCGTAGTTCACTGTCTTTGAGACTGACTCCCAACAACTGGGGAGATAGCTTCTCATCTCCATGAGGGAAACATTGCGAGATTTCCCAGAAGTCTCAGGAGAAAGTCATACCCACATGGAGGTTTCATTGGCTACTCAATGGCTATCTCCAGATTAACAGGCTAGACTTTACTCCTACATCTCAATCATGAAATTAATATAAGCACATGACTGCCACAGACGCCGTTACTAAAAAGGACGCTGCCAGTCCGCTCCTGAAGTGGGTGCTCAAAACTCAGCCAACAAACCCGTTGGTCTGCAAGAGGGTGTCTACATAGTCATTTCTCGTTGACTTCTATTTGCCCCTGTGTTTTAGGGAATGCCTTGAGTTTATGCTCAGTCTGGATCAGACTGCCTGAAATTTAACTTCTGCTTTATCCACTTACTGCCTGGCACCACTTCAGGACAGTGGCTTTTGTTACCTGTGCCTCAAAGTGTCCTGGTCTGTCGATATGGTGTGTGTGTGTGTGTGTGTGTGTGTGTGTGTGTGTGTGTGTGTGTGTGATGGCAGCCTGCTTCCGAGGTGGTGTAAATGTGTAGACTAATGCTTGGCACACACAAGCCCTCAACAGGTGCCAGTGGAACGGCAATGATCCTGGAGAACAAGGGGAGCGATCTGTGTTCCCCGAGGTCAGTGGTCGGCAAACTGTACCTCACGAGTCCTATGCGGGTCTTTCAGTGTGGATGTGCGGCTCTGAAGTAACACTGAGAACACTTGACGGTTATGATTTCAGATCACAGTGATTTTATTTGTTTGGAAAAACATATTTAAGGCTCTTGAGTGATTTTAAAGTTGTGAGGAGGGACAGGATTGGCTCTTCCATCTGGAGAGTTTGCCAACTCCTGCCCTAGGATTTCAATGACATCCTCACGGAACTCTGGCCTTTCCTAGGAACTCTGGGCAGATGTGAAGCCGGGCACTGCTCGGCTCAAGCTTTGAAGCCAGTGGTTGGGGTGGGTTTCTAGTTTTGCCTGCGATACACTGTGTGGTATTGGACAAGTCACTACACCTCTCTGTGCTTTGGTTTTCCCCTCTGAAAAGAAGACTGATACTCCTGAGCTTACAATGTAAGCAGCAAGGTGGACAGGAGAAGAAAGAGCCCCTCTCTTAAAGCATGGAGCTAGAAGAGCAGGTTTGCGTCCTAGCTCAAAGTCACATAGTCACAACAGCTCTTTTTCAAAGGCCATGGATTCAAATGCTCTTGGAGGGTGGGCAGGTCAAGTGCAGCCCCAGGCTGGGGAAGTGGTGACAGGAAAGAATATTTCTATAGGCTCAGTGACACGAGTTCTTCTGATTTGTTGTCGTTTCTTTTTGCTCCAAAAATTTTTATTGGGGGCTCTTACAGCTCTTTCAACACATCATTTGTATCAAGCATATTTGTACACATGTTGCCATCTTCATTTCCAAATATTTTCTACTTGAACCCTTGGTATAAACTCCTTCCCCCTCCTTTGTTTAAATAAATCACTTTACTGGGGACTCATACAACTCCCATCATGATCCATGCATACATCAATTGTATGCAGGCCACATTTACACACTTGTCGCCATCATCATTCTCAAAATACCTTCCCTCCACTTAGGCCCCCTGTACCAGCTCCCCATATTTCTCCTCCCTCCAAGACCCCCTCCCCCACAAACGCTTAATAATTTACAAATTGTTATTATATTTTCTTATCGTACACTGTCCAGTGTGTCCCTTCACTCACTTCCCTATTGTCTGTTCCCCAGAGAGGAGGTTATATATAGATCCCTGAAATTGGTTCCCCCTTTCTACTCCAACACCCCTCCACCCTCCCAGTATCACCACTGCCACCACTGGTCCTAAAAGGATCATCTATCCTAAATTCCCCATGTTTCCGACTCCAGTGTACATCCCCTGGTCTATCTGGATTTGTCTGGTGGAATTGGGATCATGGTACTGGGTGGGAGGAAGCATTTGAGAACCAGAGGAAAGTTGCATATTTCATTGTTGCTACACTGTACCTTGACTGGTTCATCTCCTCCCTGCAACCCCTCTGTGAGGGGATGTCGCTTCACCTATGGTCCCCCATCTGTACTCCCCCTCATTTATAATGATATCATTTTTTGTTCTTTGATGCCTGCCACCGGATCCCTTCGACACTTTGTGGTCACACAGACTGCTGTGCTTCTTCCATGTACTGTTGTTTCTTTTAAAAAATCATTTCATTGATATAAAACTCACACATCATACACTTCTAAAATTGCCTTTAAAGAGCTGCATATACATCATCACAATCTGTTCTAATGCTCCCTCTCCCCTCACACATTCATTATTTGCTCCCCAATTCCTCTTGCTACCCTATGCACCCCCCCACTCCTGTCCAGATAAGTCATGGCATCAGTTATTGGGGTTTTTTGCATCAGTTATTGTTTCTGTGCATCCAATCCTTCTGTGCTTCATAAGCTGGGACACCTGACAGAAACAATAAAAATAAAAAACAAAAGAAAGAAAAGATCTTCAAGAATACTAAAGAGCCAGAGAAGAGATTTCTGTCATGGAGCAAGCGAGAAATATTTAAACTAGAGCAAATTCAGATTGGATCAAGAGAGAGATCATCTGAACAGATATTACACTATACCATAATTTCACCCACCATAATTAAGTTTATAATAATTGCTGTCTGATAGAAAAGATATTCAAGTCCCTTGACTAGGACCAGAGGTTCAATCTGACTATTTACTCTACAGATGAGTTTGGGGCTCCCACTGTCCTCCATATCCTTTCACAAATCGGATATTCACAATGTAAGCATTGATACTTTTCCTTTCATCATATTTGGATTTTATTATCATCTTCGGGTCACACAGGCTGGTGTGCTTCCCCTATGTGCGCATAGTTGGTGTCTCACTTAATGGCTGCTTATTTGAATACAAGTCTTTCAGACCCCAGACACAAGTCCATTTGATAGCTGGGCACCTTCTCTTTCTTCACCACACTTTGCTGTAACACCTTATCTTTAGTGATCAAGCAGGGCCATGCTGATTTTTTTCCCCCTAGGTAGACACTGGAAGCCCTGTTCTATATAAAAATCTCTGGTTTGGGGTTGAGCACCAGTGGTGTAGTGGTTGAATGTGGGACTGCAGCCCATTGGCTTGGCGGTTCAAATCCAGCAGCATCTCTCTGGGAACAAGGCTGGGTAGCTCCCACGACCACCAGAGGGCAGTGATGCCAAAAAAAAACTCTTGTGTTTTGAACACTGGATTGATTTCAGATTTAAGAATGCATACAGAGAATACTATAGTAAGAATTCTCTAGGGTCAATTGAACTGTGGGCTGCCCCCTCCCACTTTAATCATCAACTGATATGTAGCCTGGTTCTCATTCCAGATTGAGACCCAACTATGACTAGTTATCTGATCAAATCACCGAGCATCTTGTCCTCAATGGGGCAATAGGCTGAGAAACCTCAGGGCACAGTATGTTTGTGGGGACTAAGAGTAAGAAACACCCCTGTAGACCATCTGCCGGGGACTGGTGTTCAATTTGTCTCCTTTCTTTTGGTCAGGGGTCCTATAAAGTAAGAATTATATTCAGGAACAATATTTTAATAATGAGAAGGCTCATTTAGGTGTTCACTAAGTGCTAGGCGTTATTACCTATATCAGCTCCTTGAGTTCTCACAACAGTCCCTGGGACAGGCACGGCACTATTACACCCAAGGAAACAGAGGCGCTGGGTCCAAGTGACTTGCCCCAGGGTGCAGGACTCATAACTACCAGAACCAGGGTGGGACCCAGGCAGCTTTGCTCTAACCACAGAGCACTTTCTAAAAAAAGCACTTTCTAAATTTTTTAGAAAATGCCTGGCACACAGTTACTTGGAATGGGAAGAGAGAGTCCCCCAAACTCAAACTCACCGATATCCAATTCTTTTCAACTTAGAACAAGCTGAGAGGGCAGCGTAGATCTGCCCCCTTCAGGCTTCCAAGGCTTGACAGTTGTTGCTGTTGTTAAATCCTGCAGAAAAGGCTCAGATTCCCAGCAACCCTCTGGATAACGGGAAGAAACACTGCCTGGTCTTGGACCATGTTCGCTATTGTGCTTCTGTGTGAGCCCCTTGTTGCAGTCATGGTGTCCATCCCTCTCCTCCAATTCACAGGCCCCTCCTTCAGCTGGCAGAGCAGCTGGTGACTGCCCTAGCCTCCTCTGCCACCGAGGCTCTTTTCAAGAACAGCGTGAGCATTCCCGTTCTGATGCTCAGATCATCGACACAGGCCCCCAGCCAGCATGTGGCAGCTCTGAGATTCCATCGCCCGGCTTGACAGCACTGCCCAGTTCTCTCTGCCCTCCTTGGAGCGGTTCCAGAAGCGTTCTGGTGGCAAAAGGCTTAAGCACACTCCTGGGGAAGTTAGCTGGGCAGTCAACCCCATAGACCTGGGGTTAGAATCTACCACACACGCAACGGGAGAAAGATGAGACGGTGCAGTCAGGAAAGACGGACAGCCTGGGAAGCCCTCGGGGGCAATTCTGTTCTGTCTGGGAAGACGGCTATGGGTTAGGGTGAGCCTTTACCCGGACACTGGGTTCGGTCTTGTTTGGGGCTGTTACAGGTGCCAGCGTCCAGCCCAGGGCCTGTCATGGGCCCTTGTCTTCAGGTGGAAGGTCTGTTGACTTTTCCAGCAGCTCCCACCTCCATCCACTGGTCCTCTGCAGTCTACAACCATGGCTGGGGGTGTGAAGGGGTGAGGGTGGCAGGGGGGCGCGGGGGGGGGGGAAGAGGCACTCAGTCACACAATGGCTGATCGGGCGGGCAGGTACTGTCGGATGGATTCCCTTCCTGCAGTTTCACGCTGAGTCTGCGGGACCAGTCGGCTCGCCTTCCCGTGACGCTCCGGGCTTCCTTCGCGGACCGGACTCTGGCCTGGGTCTCTCCTTGGGGGCAGAAGAAGCCCATCTCGGCCCCCTTCCTCTTCTACCCTCAGCGCTTCTTTGAGGCAAGTCCGAGCCAGGGGCGTGCTTTCCGGGAGATGGCAGGGGGGTCTCCGGATGGCGGAGGTGGTCGGTGGTGGCCTTGTGAGGTGCCCTCGAGTCTGTGACCCACAGCGGTCCCGTGCCCAACAGAAGGAAACCCTGGCCGGCCCTGTGCTGTTGGAACCCACTGTGACCGCCACAGGGCCAATCCCTCCTGGGGAAGGCCCTCGTCTTATCCCGCTGCCCCATCCACTTGACCAAGCAGGGGCTTGGGGTCTCCTGACAACATGCCCAATGGAGGTGAGAGAGGAAGCCTTGTCGTCCCTGCCCCGGCCTAAGGAGCACTCTGGCTGTACTTCTTCCAAGACAGATCCGTTTGTCCTGTAAACTGTGAGCCATCATTTCTAAGTCTTCTTTCCCCGCACCCCAGTTGTGGTGGGCGGTGCAACAGAGAGAATAAATGACTAGGCAGGACCCGGAAACGGGCAGGGCTAAAAAGAACTTCCGGCTCAGTCCCCCATGACGTCATAAAGTCATGCTTTGTTTACCTGGATGGGCCCAGGCGTCCATGATTTTGCCAAGTTCTCCTGACCGATGCTTTTGTGCAACTACAATGGGGAATTGCTTTTGTTTGGGCAGGTCACCCTATTGACTCTCACTGCCGTTTAGTCAATTCCAGCAGTTTCTCCTGGGACGGGCAGTCAAACAGGCTCAACAGTGGGCTTGTGACAAACTGGGCCTTTCATTTTTCTCCCACCTCACTGCCCCCCGGGCTCCAGCCTTTGGAGGTTCTGGTGGAAGAAAGGGCACGTTGGGAAGCGAAGAAAGATCCGATTGGAAGTTCACGGCCATCTCCCTTCCCAGGTGCTGCTCCTGTGCCACGAGGAAGGGCTGAAGCTGGCACTCAATGGGCAGGGAGTAGGGGCCACCAACCTGGGCCAGCAGACCCTGGAGCAGCTGCGGGAGCTTCGGATCACTGGTGGTATCCAGCTCTACTGTGTCTACCCCTGACGGCAGCTCCAGGAGAACCCTGGCCAGAGAAGAGGAAGGTCAACACCCCCCAGGGTCCTGGAGTATGGCCCTTCTCTCCATTCTTCTCTGGCCTGCCTGTCTTTCCCCATATCAGGACTGATTTCCTTCTGGCGTTCCAAGTCTGGGGCTGCAAGGTCTTTGGGCTCCATTGCAGAGAGAAGGCATAGGACTGTGAAGTCCCTGCCTAAGTCTCTACCTCCCGTCACCCTGAGTCTACCTTCAGGGCCTAGACAGAGGCTCAAAGAGACTGTTTTGGTCGCCTCTAACAAAGATATCTGGAAAGAACTTAAAGACATTTGAAATTTGTTTGATCCTCATCAAGCAGTCCTCGGGGTGCGGCTAGGTAAGGTTCATGGGTTCCCTCTTCCCCCCACAGACAGCAGGGTCTTTTCTAGTCATCGGTCCATCCTCCCTGTGAGGACATCATTGCTGTCTGCATGGCTGAAGTTTGGATACAAGCCCCGTCAAGGTCTCAGCCACTGACAATCCGGATGGAGCGTGTAGACAAGGCGAACGAGAAGGCACAAGCCCCCCCCCCCCCCCCCCGCATGGCATTAGCACATGCTGTGCACAGTTACAGCTCCTTGGCCATCCTGTCTGAAGCTGGAAAATGTTTTCGCAGCATGGGCAGAGTTCTGTTTAGTATGAAAGAAAGGGATCTTGGGTTTTCCAGGACCCTTACAAACTCTGTGACGAGTAAATGCTGTCTTCGCCCTCATTTTAGGAAAGAGGAAAAGGTCTGTAATTTGCCGAGATCAGATGGGCAGGAAGGGGTGGTGCCAGGATTTGATTCCAGGGATTCTGCCCGGGCAGTGACTCTTTACCATTAGACTCTAGCGCACCCATACATCCATACTCTGAAGGTTGGCATAGGAGTTGGGGGCTTGGCAGGCATAAAAGAAACTTGAAAATTTAGAAGATGACGAGCAAGAAAGGAAAATACGACCAAATCAAGCAGAAAAAATTGAGTAAGAATATTCCAACTGTCCCGACACGGTTGAGTATTACCTCGGTAAGAAGCAAAATCCATCTCCACACTGTTGACGAGCAGCCCTCCTCAAGGAAGGTAGCAAAGGAGGAGTGGTTTCTCCTAGTGCACATGCATTTGGTAGTGGTGTATTTGTTTGGGGGTTCATGTGCTTGTTGCCTCTTTCCTTCATTAAGCTATTTACCTCATCAGTGCAGAAGCCACCCACAGCTGTAGAGCTCACCCCAATAACTAGTGTATCATCGTTAAAGATCCTAGGAATTCCATCAGGAATACTGAGCATCTTGCAGAGAGCATCTTGTGTGACACATACCTGGTCTCAGCCCTTAATATATTTTTTGAAATCCTCATTAGAACTTCCCTTTTCAGAAGAGAAACTAAAACTCGGAAAGACAACGAGCTCTAAAATCCCAAACTCACTGCCATCAAGTCGATTTCAACTCATAGTGACTCCCTAAAACAGAGTACAACTGTCCCTGTGGGTTTCTGAGATGGTCAATCATTCCGGAGTAGAAAACTTCACAGGCTTTCTACTTATCAGGAAAAAAATGATATCAAGAATACAGGAATTACAATATTAATACTAGGTAAGGCATAAGGCCATGCCCCAAACATTAAATGGGACAAGGTGGGAAGCTTTATCATCTATGATGATCTCCATAGAAGAACTGAGATCATAAACTAGAACACAGCATTGAAATACGGCCCCCCCAAAAAATCCTTGGAAATACAAGGGGAACACGATGAAACAATAATTACAGCAGAAGACTCTTTATCCAAACAGGTGAGGTTAACACCAATGGCTTAACACAGCAAGAAGGAGAATATTGAAAGCAGCACCTGAGCCCTGGTGGTGTAGTGGTTGTGTGCGGGACTGGGGCCCACAGGGTTGACGATTCAAATCCAGCAGCAACTCTCCAGGAGCAAGGCAGGACTTCCTACTCCCACCAGGGGGCAGTGATACCACAAAATGTCCGGAGCCATCCAGCCCGGACACGCTTGACCTCGCTACAGTCACTAGTCTGAACTCGTTACTGTTTGTTGCCTGAGCTTAGTAGTCTATTATCTTTATAACAGTAAACAGCCCTGCCTTTTGAAGCTTAACTTGCAGACTTGCTGACCTTCACTTGTCAGTAACTATATGCTAATCACCTAAGACTAGTAGTCTGTTATCTTTATAACTGTAAACAGCCCTGCCCTTTGAAGCCTGACTTTCAGATGTACTGACC
>PVJH01006002.1:67511-106174 GCA_004026705.1 Nesogale talazaci | reverse complement strand
GCGGGCGCATCGAACTACACAATTTAGTTGTTAACACTGGACAAATGAACAAGTACACAGTCTCAGATTTATGGACACTCGGGACATTTTTTTTAAATAGCACATGCAGCATTCCTTGATAGTGGGTCTTTA
The DNA here is from genome assembly GCA_004026705.1 of Nesogale talazaci. NCBI lineage: Eukaryota > Metazoa > Chordata > Mammalia > Afrosoricida > Tenrecidae > Nesogale > Nesogale talazaci. The sequence goes on along the minus strand of PVJH01006002.1, from coordinate 106,042 downwards.
TATTACATGATACCAAAGTCTTTGTATTCATGCTGATTGTCCATATGCCCCTGAAGTCATTTCAGCTTTTAAAGAGTTTCATTGCAGTTACTGTATGTGCTAAGAATTGTAGTAAAAAGAAAGATAATGTACAAAACTAGTCATTGATTGGTTCACTCTCATTTATTTAACTAATAGATCCATTGGGTTGATTTATATCATAAATATAGCATGAACAAGGAAAACATATCTATCTGAAATCCTTTTTGGGATTTTGTGAGAGGATGTTCAGGTGTGATGAGTGTGATGTAGACAATATGACAAAGTCTGTGGGAATGCACAAACAGTATATAATAGTAGAGTGTGCAAGTTAACTTGCTGAGAAAAACAACAAAATAACACACGATAAGAGATATTCATAAAGCAATATCAAAGTGTTCATTGATTGGGAACATTAAGGAAGACAGTTTGCAATAGAGAACATTTTAGATGGTTCTTGAAAGGTGGCTAGATTACTACTCTCAGTGGTAGAAAAATTGAGGAAAGCTCTTTTAAAAAATCATTTTATTGGAGGCCCTTATAGCTCATAACAATCCATTGATACATCCATCATGTCAAGCACATTTGTACATATGTCGCCATCATTTTCAAAAAGTTTTCTTTCGAATTGATTCCTTGGTATCAGCTCCTCATTTTTTTTTCCTTCCCTTCCTTTTAAAACCTTGATAGTTTATAGATGATATAGATAGACATAGACATATTTTCATGTCTCACACTTACCACTGTCTCCTTTCACCCACTTTTCTGTTGTTCCTCTACCTGTGTGTGTGTATTAACTATATCAGCCATTGTGATCAGTTCCCATTTCTCCCCCTTGCCCACACTTTCCACCTATCCTACATGTATTGCTGCTCTCATTATTGGTCCTGGGGGTAGGGGTGGAGGCTATCTGTCCTGGATTCCCTGTGTTTTGAGCTCTTATCTATACGAATATATATACTCTTATATAGCTGATTTGTAAGGCAGAATTGGGGTCATGAAAATGGGGTGGGGTAGGCAGAACAAGCATTAAAGAAATAGAGGAAAATTGCATGTCTTGTTGGTACTATCCTGGTGCTACACTGCACCCTAGCTGGCTTATCTCTTCCTTGTGACCGCTGTGTGAGAGGATGTTCACTGGTCTACAGATGGGTTTTGGGTCTCCACTCCACCCTCCCCCTAATTCACATTGATATGATTGTTCTGGGTCTTTGATGCCTGATACCTAATTCCATCAATACCTCATGATCACACATGCTGGTGTGCTTCTTCCCTGTGGGCTCTGCTGGAGGAAAACTCTCTAAATAAAAACATCATGTGCACAGGCAGGAACACAGAGGTGTTTGGATAGAGGCATGTGACAGTCATAAAAGTCATCATGTAAGTGCTAGATCCAGATACTCTGCTAAGTACATCTCATGCTTAAGTTCATTTAATGTTCACAACAGCCCCGTGAGGTTCATGCTATTATAACACTCATGATTAGATGAGAATTCATCTGAGAGAAAATGGAATAATATCTCCAATGACACCCATGTAAAAGAGTGATGAACTAGGAATAGATGGGTGGTCTATCAAATTTCAGAGTTTCAGAACTAAAAGCTCTGGAGACCATTGTGTTTCCCCTAGGATTGCTATGGTGTTTTCCCTAAAGGCCTTCTGCCAGCCCTAGTCCTGCTCAGGTTGCTGAAAGAATTGCCTATCCAATAATGTGGAGATTTTGTTGGTCCCATTGCAAGTCAAGAAAACAGAATCACTCTGTTTTCTCTTTCTTCCTCCTCTCTTATGTTTACTCTAAAACTTCTGGTCCAAGGGGTACAATTAGCAGAATTGCCTGCATTGGTGAACAGTCAGCTTGCTTCACTTCAGCATTTAGTGTCAAGTGAAAGTTTAGCTGAAAAGTTGACTGATAAATACCCCTCTAGGGAGAAAGGGCTATGAAATAGCCTAGACCTGTTAGGAATTTTTTAACCATCCTTAGATATTTAAGCTGAAAAAAAAAATGTCCAGGGAAAGCAAAGCAGGCAGAGAAGGCAGTAAAGTCTTCAGTAAACCTTGTTAATAGCAATTTGAAAAAGCTTGCATATTCTGTTTCATTTGATCACCCACTTCAATAATGGGATTAATAAAGATCTCTTGCCTTGAAGTATCATTGGTAAATATACAGAAGGTAACGTACTGTCAATCGGTCACAGAATGTCAATGTCAAGATGTAGCATAAGCACTTGATAGAGCTCAAAAGGCCTGGACCTGAGTCTCAGAAGCATTACCACAAGTTTTGATCATGGAAAAGTCCTATACTTAACCAAGCTTCTGTGAAATGTGTTTATAACTCCCCACCCAAAAGCACCAAATGATTCTTAAAGAATGGAGCTAAAAAGGGGTCGACCCCCACAGGACACATGCTAGTGTCTTCAGAAACAGGGTGTATTCCAAAACCATATTTAAAAAGTGTGAATAGGCTTTTTAAAATCACGAAAAAAATAAAATTGAAAGATGTTAAAAATTTTCAGGTACCCTTTGAAGTTCCCTTATATAATTGAAGCACACAGTCAACAATGAAATGTATTTTTAAAATAAGTAAATTATTTGCTGTTGTATATAAATGTAGAAATAAAACTTTCAGAGGCTTTTATTTTCTGGTTAAGAAGACAGCAGAACCAAGAAATTTTCTCACTGAGTTTATGTATCTATCATACTGATTTATATCACAATCTCCATAGATGAAAATGTCATATAAATCTCACCTACTGGATGGGTCACAGGTCATTGTACTGAGTTGTAATGAAGAATTGAGTGGATATCCAGGTGTTCTACAACTTTAGGGTGCTGGAAATACATTCATAGTCATGCCCTTGACCCTCCATTTACCACCATTGTTTGTTTAATTGGATGCCTGAGAATTAGGATGGTCTGTTAAAACATGATCTTAGGTGGTCAGAGTTATAATCTGTTGGCTAAATAAAAGTTTACTTTCACATGATGAGGATTGAAACTTATCAGTTTGAAATCTGTGAAGATCATTTTCCAGTCAAGCAAGCAAATATGTCATAAAGTATAGTATGCAAAACTCAATTGAATTCAGAAAGTGTACATAGAAAGTGAGCAGTGTGAGTCTGCAATATTCTGCTTTTCAATGTCTTCTGCATGAGAGCAAGGCTATTCACATCCCTGGTATATCCTCAGAGGGTATTCTTCAGAGGCTTAATCCAGGAGGGTCTCACCAGACAACATTAGAATATGTCAAAAGGCAATCAAATGATAAGATGTTACATTTTAGCCTAACAGCATCTGCCACAATCAACTCTAGACTAGAAAATGAGAATCTATTTTGTATTACTCATTTTTCTAAGAATGTTCATGTCCAAGCCCAAAGTCATCATGTTTTTTTTCATTTTCTACTATTCCTCCTAGTATATTCACTTTCATAGTGACCTATTCACTAGGTTACAAAGAAAGCAGCCAGAAAATCATTATATTTTCTCCTATTTTATACCTTTGAAATATTACTAAGTTTGGGAGCATTTACCTCCATGGTCTCCTTCTAATCTAGTGCCTTCTCAACATCCATAATGATCTGTACTGAGTAGCTCAAAACTGGCCTTTCTGTGCTTGATCTTAGTCCAAAGACTGAGAAGTGAGATAACTGACTTTTCTGACTAGGGTCCCCCTTCACCTCCTACCCTATTTCTGTTTCTACTGTCAGAACAACCCTCTTAAACTAAGTCTTCTACTTTTCTACCCCTTGTTACATGCCATGTGAAGTTGAGACTTCAGAGTGTGAGATTCAAGGTTTAGCCAATTTTGACCTTGTCATGTGTCACTCACCATTCTGCATACTTCCCCCCAATGCTGCCACAAGCTCTTATCTATGTTCTAAACCATCGTCATCTCTGCCTCATTACTTTCCTGATTCATCACCTCAGATCAAATTACTCAGTTGTCTGGCAATGCCTTTCTGCAATGCCTTCTACTTCACCCTTCCCACTCTGCACTTAAGAGTTTCAACCATCTTTCAGGGCCAAGTTTAAATCTAAGGGCTGCCAGTAAGCTTTCTTGAATTCCAGTTATGCCTCAAGAATCACTGTCCCTCCATTTCCCCCCTTGTAATGCTGGCCTACATAAGCAAGATTTGTATATATGAGAAACACCCTCCCCCCTACCACCCCACTTACAATGACAGCTACTTAGTGGAAAGGATGTTATTGTGCTCATATGCCCATCTTCTCCCTTCTTTTCTTCTCCTTTTTCCTTTCCCATCCTCCCTTCTTTTCCCAGCTCAACAATCTAAGAGCCTTGTATCTCACATAATAGACATCCTTGCAAACTTCACCCGAATAGAATTCATTAATTTAGTGTCTGTTTCTTTGGAAATAGCTATTGGAATGCTCTAGGCTGAGAGTAAAAATGTTAAGGAACATGATGTTAGAGGAAAATGATAACTGTTGTTCTCATATTTCCTGTAGAAACATTTTCGCCTCATTATATTTCTCCTACTAACCCTCTTAAGCAACTTGGGCTTGCAGGGAAAGGGCAGCACAATTGTTTATCATCTTTAACATTTTCGGTTATCTCTTCTCTATAGCTATTTACAATACTTTCATTCAGACAAGTTGCCTTTACTGTTAAAGTTCACGGCTCCTGATATTAGACTGCCTAGGTTTGAATAATAAGTTTATAAACAGACAGAATATTCTCTGTAGGCCTCAGTTTCCACAACTATAATATGAAAGTGTTAGTATTGATAAATTCAGAGAAAAAGGTTCCTTAGGCCTGATAAATCAGCACAGCATCCTGAGAAAATTAAAGTAGCAGAATTTTTTTGGTTTTGTTTTGTTTTTTGTGAGCATCACTGCCTCTGGTGGTTGTGGGTGCTACCCAGTGCCACTCCTGAGAGCCGCTGCTGGATTTGAACTGCAGTTCCACACTCAACCACTTACGCCACCAGGGCTCAGGCCAGTAGTAGAATTTTTTGACAACCAGATACTCTTGATCCTCCAAAGACTGTCCTATTTCAGTGCCACACAGGATATGACAGTAGACTGTCAACTGCCTGAGGAAAGGAATCACATCTTCTCTCCTGGCCCTGAATACACAAGACAAGTCCATAAACAAGGCCTGCAAAGCAGACCCAAGTACTGAGATTCTGCAGCAGCTCTGTGACCAAGCCCTGAATTTGAAAGCCTTGTGGAAAACTAATGATTTCTCCCCCGCAGACCAGCCTTGCCAATGGGTCCTGTGGAGGCTGACTAGCTAGAGCACATTCTTCATTCTCGGCATGCCGCTGGCTCTCTCTCTCTCTCGCTCTCTCTCTCTTTCTCAGGCCCACCTTCAGAGTTTCCCAGACAAGCTTATTGTCTATCCTTGCTTTCTGTTTTTTAGTGCCCAGGTTTCACTCTGTGCTGCTGCCAAGGCATTGTCTGTGATATCTTTAGTGTGAAAGGTGATTCACAGAAATAAATTGCATTGTGTTTCAGGTCCATAGCAGACTGCCTCTGTAATCATGTCTGTTAGGGACTTCACAACAGTTAAGGGCCCTGGTGTCAGAACCTGGGGCTTCAGTGGCTTGAAGATAAATTCAAAACTAAATGCACACTCAGCTCATTGTGTTTCACATTGGAGGGAGCCGTTGGTGCTATGAATCAGCCATTCTCCCAGGCCTTTTTTCAGTAGGTTGATGGAAATCAATCAAGAAATGAAGGTGATTTGTTTCTGGATTTTAAACAATCCTTAGGAATAGGAGCCTTTTTTAACCCAGCCTCAGCAACTTCTTGTCCTCCCACAGCCCCATGATTTAGTGACAGAGATAACTCCTTGTTGCTTAAGAAGAGGGGGGAACAGACAGGAGAAGAACTGGGGAGAAGGTGCAGAGAAAGACTAAGAGAAGATGCACCAGGATCTGGAAGGCCTGAGGCATCTATTTGATAACTGATGTAATCATCACCCAGTAGAGGCTGGGGAGAAAGTGATGGGACAGTGTGAGTCTTGTGGGGTACATGAAGCATTGCCTAAAATGAGAAATCAAAACAAAGTTGATTCTCCCAAAAGTTTCATAAATGATGATGAGTAGAAGAATCATGCTCCCTTGAATACAATATCCAGAAGTATTCTCATTCTTGTGTTATTCTTATTAATTATATTGAAATAGAATTACAAATTATAAAGTTATCACATTGAAAATGTATATTTCATGACTTTTATGGTGTTATGTTGTTAAGACAGTGACAAAAAAGTGTTAGGAGAAGCAGTATGAAGCAAAGAATATGAGATGAGTAGAGAAAGTTATCAACCTGTCAGGTTTTTTGAAGTGTCTGTTTCTCCCGTTCCCCCTGCTACCCCTCAGTGGGTTCACCACATGGTAGAGAGCAAATGTTTGGAGAATGATGATGGCAACAAATGTACAAATGTGCTTGACACAGGGGATGTATGTATGCATTGTGATAAGATTTGTACAAGCCCCCAATAAAATGATTTTTTAAAAAAAATAAAAGGAACATGACTCACTGGACACACACAAAACTGAGTGGCAACAGGCGCCTTTGTGAAGACATTTGGAATCTGGAAGGTATGTTGTGTGTTTTATTTGAACTCCAAGTCTACAGGAACAGTCAGAACAGGAGCCCCATCATACCACTTACAGATCGTTTTTGTGTGACATCTACATTAGTACATTATGCTTCCACTTCTCACCTTGAGATAGCTTAAAAACTTCACGTCCATAGATATGATATCCAAACGATCGTCCCAGTTTCAAACTGTCGTGCTTTTTCTAGATCATTTATGATTGCAATTTCCTCTTCAGTTTAAATTCTTTTCAAAAACATCTTAAACTCAACAGAGGAAAACATACCATAGAGGAGCCACGTGAAATGTGGTTTTGTTCTTAAATGATCATATAGCAAACATTTCCCGGAGAGTGAAACTGCCTGGTTGTGAATATCGGCCCTGCCATGGAACACCTTCTGAGGTCCAAGCAAGTTAATTGCTTTCTCGTGAAGTTTGATTACTTCATCATTCCCCAAACTTCAGTCACTCTCCAATCTTCAAGTTTTTTATTTCATCTGCACAGTTATGTACTTTTTTCTTTAAATACACTCTAATTAGTAGGTTTATCCAAAAGCATCAGGATGACTACTGTAAATAGAAAAACAGTACTACTTATAATAAATGGATGGAAATGATAAGAATAAAAATAATGATAGCAAATTTGTGTCATTATACGTCAGCCTGGTTCTATAGCTTACAGAGGACTCTGAGTCTGAAGCTTGCTTGCTTTCTTTACAACAAAAAGGAAGTGGTGGGGTGTGGAGATTAATGATTTGTAAAGAAGTCTTAAAGAAAGTATCAAACTGAGATTTTCTTTTCACTTCCTCAGAAATTTAGAATTTTAAAAATAGATGTACTTTTCCTTGGTAAGCTTAATATGTAATGCTGTTTTCATTTTGGGATCTCTTGCCTGTTTCTAATTTTGCCCACGCAATTGAATTGCTATATGTCTCTCTCACCTTTGTGAGTCTCAGGTTGTATATCTGTAAAATGAAGGTAGATATATCAAGGTATAAAATTCTTTTATATGAGAGTTTCTCAAATGTCCAAGGACCACCTGCACTTAAATCTTCTGTGAATATTTATTTTTAAAAATGCCCACTTCCAGACTCTATCCAAACTTTCTGAACCCTTTCCACGTATTTAAGATATTACAACATCCCTCAAGTGGATGAACAGAGATTCTAGAAGCTGAGTAACTTGCCTGAGGTCCAGTGTTTAAAAAAAGCTTGGGTCGGTAGCATAAGTGGTTGAGTGCGGGGCTGTGGTCAATGGGCTTGGCGGTTCAAATTCAGTTGTGGCTCTCAGGAGCAGCACTGGGTAGCTCCCAAGACCACCAGAGGGCAGCGATGCCCCCCAAAACAAAACAAACAAACAAACAAAAAGACAGGGTCAGAATCAGAGACAGGCTCTGTGATGCCACTCTCTAAACTTTCTGTTATCACATTAAAAGTCATTTTATTGGGGGCTCATACAACTTTTATCACAATCCATACAAACATCCAATGTGTCAAATACATCTGTTGCCATCATCATTCCCAAAACATTTGCTTTCTAATGAAGCCCGTGGTATCAGCTCCTCATTTTTCCCTCCCTCGTGAACCTTTAATAACTTATAAATTATTATTTTGTCATGTCTTACACTGTCTGACCCACTCTTTTCTTGTCCGTCCTCCAGGGAAGGTGTTATATGTACATCCTTGTTATCAGTTATCCACCTTCCCTTCACCCTCTTGGTATCACCATTCTCACCAATGGTCCTAAAAGGGATCACATGTCCCAGATTCCCTGTGTTTTCCAGTTCCTATCTCTGTCAGTGTACACCCTCTGGTCTAGCCAGATTTGTAAGGTTAGAATTGGGATCATGATAGTGGGGGAGGGAGGAAGGCGGGAGGAAGCATTAAAGACTTAAAGGAAAGTTGTTTGTCTCATCTTTGCTAACCTGTGCCCTGACAGGCTTGTTTCCCCTCCACGTTTTGTAAAGTCCTCAGTTGTTGGTAGCTTGGATGAGCAAAGGAAAGAAGAAAGGAAAGGACAAGAGTTGACATGTTTTCTTAGGATTTGCTTTTTAAGTGAAGATAGCATCTAATTTTCATGAAAATCTAATGAGATTTAAAAAAAAAAAAGTCAAGGTCTCTTGCTTCAACAGTGTTTGAACGGAACAGATCCTGGGACTCCCTTCCTCCAACCTTCCACCACTTTCCAGTCTCCTTGCCGGACGTCACCTTCGGGACCATCTTCTGGGCCACCCGCTCTTCTTGGGACCAGCTGACATTTGTGTGTGTGTGTGTGTGTGGTGACTTCCGAACCGACCTATCATGAGCTCTCATATCCATCAGAATTATTCCGCCGAAGCCAAGGCCGGCGTCAACCGTCTGGTCAACCTGCACCTGCAGGTCTCTTAGACCTACCTCTCTCTGGGCTTCTTTTTCGACCGCGGCGATGTGGCCTTGGAAGGGGTGGGGCACTTCTTCCGCGAGCTGGCCAAGGAGAAGCGCGCGAGGGCGCCGAGCAGCTCTTGAAGCTGCAGAACCAGCGTGGCGGCCATGCCCTTTTCCAGGACGTCCAGAAGCCGTCCCAGGATGAGTGGGGTAAAACCCTGGACGCCATGGAAGCTGCCCTGGCCCTGGAGAAAAAACTCAACCAGGCTCTTCCGGACCTGCACACCGTGGGCTCCGCTCACACAGACCCCCATCTCTGTGACATCCTGGAGAACCACTGCCTGGACGAGGAGGTCAAGCTCCTCAAGAAGATGGGCAACCACCTGACCAACCTCCGCAGGGTCGCCAGCCCCCAGGCCGGGCTGGGCAAGTATCCCTTCGAGAGACTCACCCTCAAACACGACTAGGAGTCTGCGGCGCCCAGCCACCTGCAAGGGGTTCCTACCTCCCCCCCTCCGCCAACCTTAGCCCCTGTGCCCAAATCTGTCTCTGCCCCTGCCCCACCAGCCGCAGTGTCACCGCCCTGGAGCCCCTCCCCCAAACCCGGGACCAAATGGAAACAATAAAGCTTCCTTTTGCAAAAAAAAAAAAAAAGTCAAAACTCTTTCAATACTATCAAGTCTTAATTGCCTAGGGTCATGGGAGGAGAGGTGGGGGGAAATGGGAAGTTAACAAGAAGGAGTACAAGAAAGAAAATGTTCTAAAATGATTGTGCGGACACTTTTTAATATGATTGAACTATGAAGTTATATGATCTGTGAATTCTATTCCTATAAATCTACTTTTCAAGAATGGGGTCCAGAGCAGCTCCATCCTGGTCCACAAATGTATTCATTCCATAAACACCAAGTTTGACATCTTAGACCATTTGACGACAGCAAGCAAAACAGACTAACATACCTGTCCTGATGGAGCTCTTAGCCCACAGAGAAGCAATAGCCAATAAAAAGATAGAGAGTGCTGTAGGGAGAAATCATGCATGAAGGAGGTCAAGAGAGGCTGTGTTTTTCTGAGGGAGACCAGGGTCAGATCCCTGATCTGGTAACCTAGGAGTTGGGCCTGACAAAGGTGAGGTGAGGCAGGAAGTCATTCCGAGAAGAGAGAATAATGTTCTCTCACAAAGACTGTTTAAAACTCAAATGAGTAATATGCAGAAGCAAAGACATTATTGTGATGCAAGAACTGGGAATGTGTAAATGCAAGAGTCCCAAGGATCCTCACGATGTCATTAGCAAAATGCTGAGTCAAATTCAGATTTTTCTCTGGTTTATCATTTTGCATTGTGTCTGAAGCCTCCATCAAACCTTGACCTCCTGGGGAGAGGGAATGTTTTCTGGAAGCATGGTTTCCCTGGCAACTGCTAGAATACTGTATTGAAGAAGTGTCTTTATAAGGGTCATGTGTTCCCGGCTTTCTCACTCCTCCTACATACACCTAGAAGATAATAAAAGCAAAATTGGGGCTACTCACTATATCTAATGGAATAGGAGTATCTCACACTCATCTTCACAAGGGCCTACATTGGAATCAGCGCTATTTATTTAATCTAAAATGATTAAATATGAAGCTAGCTTTATAGTAACAAGATTTATGGACGATGGCATGTTAGGATTGCAAACACAGTAAAGATGATGAATGAAATTATTAATAGGTTGAAGAACTTAAAGGAATAGGGAAATAGTTGGAGAGACAGTTTTAATTTACATAAACATGGGGATGAGTCCTGGTGGCATAGTGGTTGAGTGCGGGACTGCAGCCCACTGGCTTGGCAGTTCAAATCTGGCAGCAGCTCTCCAGGAGCAAGGTTAGCCTCTCACTCCCACCAGAAGGCAGTGATGCGCCGCCCCCCCCCCCAAAAAAAAGAGGGGAAAGTGCTCCTAATTTAAATAAACTTATGAAGTATCTCTTGAAGAGGGGAAAGCAGAGAGAAGGTAGCTAGTTAGATGGAAAAGATGTGGCAAGTGTTTGGGGAATGATGTTGATGTTGGCATTGTGGCTTTTGGGATGAAAGCAGAGGAAATTAAAAAGGTTTTACTGGAAAAAGGTGGCTGCTCCTTTAATCCAAGGAGAAATGGGGTAGTATATAGGGAAACGTACAAAAGCACTAGATGGGAGTCTAAAAGTTACATTTCTATGGCCAACTCTACAAGAAAACTGGCTCTGACTAGGGGAAGCCTTTTTCTTTTCCTGACATTCAGCTGCCTCTTCAGTAACAATCTATACTGTGGCTCTGGACCCACATGTCCTTTATCCTTCTTTGTTTAAAGACAAGCTTGTGGGCTCTGAAGAGACTGAATCCATGCCTGTTCTAGGCCAGCAGACCTTGATTAAAGCAACAAAGGGTACATATTTATGACAGAGGGCTGATGGAAGGATATTTTTCTTGGAGATAGATCAAAAGTGCAGGCATCCTCAGAGTTACTGAAAGAAATCTGAAAGTTTCAAAATGGAGAAAGAATGGCCATCATGAAGGTTCAGTACATGTGGGTTAACCAGAGGTTTTCGAGAAAATAAACCAGAAGCTATATTTAATCTGGCCGAAGAGTGTGTGCAACAGAGTTGTGATTGAGTTAAAGAAAATCAAGCATAGTCTGGGTGTTCTTAGGGATTAGGATGACGCTTAGGTTGATGTAAGATATTGTTGCAGTTTGAGATGCAGAAATAGCTGTATTTTGCTGCAAACCAGAGACACTGATCATTACAATGTCTTCCCAAAGAGATTTGCAAGAAGTGCATAACAGAGGGAGGAAATCACTCCTTTTCTTGTTGCTAAGATTTTGGGTAAATTTATCATTACAGAAACATGATAATTAACTATATGACAGTCCCTGATTTTTGTCGCTATTTTTTAAAGATTGTTGTCTATTGTGAGAAGGTTTACAGAGCACATTAGCATCACATTCAGCAATTTATATATGTTTATTTTATGTCCTTGATTACAATTTCCATGTGTAAAATAAAATATCCCACCCTTTTCCTATGCGTCATGTTTTTACTCCTCCTTCTTTCCTACCCTTTCTTACCTTCTGAACTTTGTCTTGAACAAATACTTCCATTTTGAACTCAAATGATGTATTATTCTAAGAAGTATTATATATTATAGTTCACTCTATAAAAGTGTCAGTTGTTTAGCTAAAAATTGACCTATGGATTGAATTCAGTTCCAACCTTAGGGTTTTTATGATTTTGAGCTTTGATACATATGTTTATCTCATCCTATCCAGGACTTTTTAATGTGATCCCTTTCAGTGCGATCAGCAGTAGTTATAGGGCACCAGCTAGCTCTTCTGGTTACTGAGTCATAGAGACTGAGATTTACCTGGTTCCACATATTTCATTTTCTTCACTTTTCTCCAGAGATGTAGAGGTGAATAGTTGCACTGTAGATGGCCACTACCAACTTTTTAAAAACTCAGTCACTGCTCTTCAAAGTAGGATGTAGAAAATTGTTTTTGGGAACTATGCCATACCATTTATCTTGGTGTCCCTCAGGACTATGGTCTTGAGTTTCCACACCTACATACATCCTCTCAAGGTGTTTGGTTAGGGTTAAGCAATTTTCTTAACTTTCCCCCCTGAGTATCTTCCTGTATCCCAAACCAAGCTAAGCTCACAGCTTTTGAGTCAGTGCTAAGTTATAATGACTGCATAGGACAGCATAGAACTGTCCCTGTGTGTTTCTGTGACTCCCATTCTTTCCAGAATTAGAAAACCCCATCTTTCTCTGGCAGAGTGTCTGGTGGTTTTGAACTGGTTCCCTTGTGTATCACAGTCCAACATATCACCAGTACATCACCAGCATTCCTATTATAATCCTGGACATGTTTGCAGCACAGGAAAGCAGTTACATAGAAATGTCCTGTCCAACTGATCTGTACTCATGGGTATGATAATATTTTAACTCAGAAGTTGGCAAATATCTTCTAAATAAGGGCAGATAGCAAATATTTTCAACTTTGTGTGACATATGGTTTCTTTCAGACCTACTCACCATTGATGGCATTGAGTGCAAGAAACCCAGGAGAATGTGTAAATGAATGCATGGAACTGTGCGCCACTATAACTTTATGTAAAAAAGCAAGCAGCTGGATTTGACACCCACACTATAGTTCCCCAACTGCTACTTACATGCATGGTGACCCTACATATCACCAAAGATGTGCTCCTAAGGGTCCTGGAGTCTGTACAGTTGAATAGGTAACTCTTCCTTCTTCAGAGAAAAGAATGTGATCAAAAGACCCTTTCACAATAGGTGGTATGAGGAATGGAGCCATTTACTGAATCGTGTGTTACTAGATATTGGATTTGAATAAGTATCTAGGAATAAAATGAACTTAAAATGACAAGCATCTCAGGTATTCAACCTGGTTATTGTTATGTGAAGATAAATTTGAACAAGAATATTAGGTGCTTGTGTGGTTTCCCTGTATGGAGAAAATATTCACCACATTGTAGGTAGCTTTTTACTTTCTTCAATAAGAGACAATTGAAAATGCAGGCTATTTTGGTCTAGAGAAAAGATGGCTGGAGGAGCATCAGGTATGACAGAGAGAGACATCAAATGGATGGAAGCTTTGCCATGGCTGAATGTGACTTACACTATACAGCTAGTATTTTACATTTTATAAACTATTTCAGAAAGGATTTTACTAACTTTTCAGAAAATGCTAGAGCCTTATCAAAAGTTCTCCATTTCTTGAGGTATTCAATGAAAATATTAATATTTATAAATTCTTCCTATGAAAATACAATAGTAATAATACAGCAGTGGCCACTCAGTGAGGCATGGTTTCTTATGCATTGCTTCACTGAATCTTTCCAACAACCTAGGGAAGCGGGTATGATAAATTTATTAAAAATAAAATTAGCTCTAATAAGGGAACTAAGAAAACACAGTTTATAAGGTACATATGTGTTGAAATAGATCAGGGTCAACTACTAATCAAAACATTGGCAGATCAAATCCACAATGAGGTACTTCAAACAAGAAGAATGCTGCTTTTTCAAAAGGTCACAGCCATGAAAGCCCTTTTGAGCACAATTTTACTCTGCCAAATATGGAGGTAGACTGAATCAGAATTAACTCTATATCAACTGATCAACATTAAGTGCCAAAGCTATTCCCTGGACTCCAATCAGACTCCAGAGTGACACCCTTTGTCTCAGTAATATCCTTCTCCAAGGCTACAATGATGACGAATCTGTCCTTTGGCTGGTAGCCTCTAGATAAATCTATAGAGACAGTAACTAGATTGATGGTTCCTGGTGGTATGCCAGGGGGTGTTGGGGGTGGGGTGGGGAGATTGGGGAGCACATAGTAATGAGTACACTAAAGAAGATGTTCTAATATTGATACTGTGATGATTGTAGAACTATTCTTAATATGATTAAAATTGAATTGTGTAGTGTGTGAATTATGTGTGTGTATAAGTGTGTACATTTAAAGAATGCTTTTGAAGAAAACTTCTATTAAATTGAAAGGGTGGGAAACTATACCATTTAAATTTGCAAACAAGAGACAGAGACCAAAATACGTTGACCATGTACTGGTGTGGATTGATTGTATCCCTCTAAAATATGTAATAACTTAGCCAGACCCCGTTTCCCAGTATTGTGCCATTGAGTTCCATCTTGCAAGTTTCCTACAGTTTGTGATGTTTTATAAATCCGAACTCCAGTATCTTAATGAGTCAAGATCAGTTTGAGGTATGACTTGAGTTGTAGCCTTACAAGAAAGTGTGACTCAAGTCACATAATTGACTCAGTGTAGTGGAGTCATTTGTAACTCATACTGACCATGGAGAACAAAGTAATACTGCCACCGTGAGTTTCTAAGACTACAACCTTTTATCAGAGTAGCAAAACAACATCTTTCTTTAAAGGAGCTGCTTGTGGGTTCAAAGTTCTTTTCTTAAAATTTTCCAATTGTTTTTCTCAACCATTTTATTGGCACATAATTTTCATACCATAGAATTGAATAGTTCAATTGTTCAAACATATCAAGGGGGAATTGTATAATCACCATCACAACTATCCAAGAACTTTCCATCTCCCCAGGTTCATTCACCCCCAAAGTGAGTTCCATCACAATCAGTACCAGTGCTCCCGCCCCCACTCCACCTTTCATTATCTACTCCCAAACTCTCCCTTCCCCTCCTTATCATCCATCCCCTCCCTTAAATTACCTGTAACACCTTGCATCAGTTATTATCTTTGCACATGCACTCCTCCTGCACCTCACAGATGGGAAACCCCATAGAAAACAATGGAAAACAAATTGCCCTGAGGTGGTAAGAGTACAATCACATTAGTATAAAGGCAGAAATACAAATAATATGTGCGGGGAGAAGACCCCATTAACATTCAAAAATCTAGGCAAGAAGTTTTTGTCATGGAATATCTAAGAGATACTTGCCCCTAGAACAAGTTCAGACCATGTCCATGGGGAAATCAACTGGCCAAGTATTGAGTTCTATCCAGCATAATCAAAGTTCAAACTTCTGACCTTGTGGTTAGCAGCACATGTAACCATTATACCACCTGGAAATAAAATGATAAAGAAAATAAAAACAGAGAGGGATCTCCCTTCTTATTCCAAGAAAAAAACATCTTGAGACATAGCATGTCTTTTGGATTCAGTGGTATTATGCTGAGAATCGCCTAAACTTAGGGAAGTTTGATAGCTATACACATAAAGATTTCTAATGCTAGGCTGACAGATATTGAAAGAAAATATAGACCTTCCCTTATAATCAGCACTCAAATTTCTAGTCTCCTAAATTATGAGAGAACAAATTTTTGTTTGTTAAAATCATCCATCTGTGGGATTCTGTTATAGCAGCACCAGATAAACTAAAACAAGTAACTTGATTGAGTAACATCCTGCATGGCACAAACATATTCACTTATTATATTATGAAAATCGTTCATATTCATAAATAGACCATGAACACTAGTGCTTAAATGAGTGGGTATAATTCTTTTGATTTTATCCTTTTTATTATTCTTGTATAGCATAATGTGCTCAACCAAAATTCTCATTGTTATCTATTTAGGATTGCCTATGCATTTTAAAATAGCAAACTTGAATAAACAGCCTATATCGTGTCAATATTCTAAATGAGATAGATAAGGGTAAACAGCTCTAAAAAAAAAAAAAACCTTAGAGAGTCAGCATTTCTGACCAGAAAATGAGATCTCATCGTGCAGCCAGGTTGAGTCACTGAGGTGTGGTAGACATTTCCCATCACTGTTTAGGGACAGGCGTGACCAGTCCATTGATGTATTAGTGATCTAACTCTTCAAGTTTATTTCCAGGTTGAAATTTGAGCTCCACACAATATGGTACATTATTACTTTGGGGTCCTTGAGATTCCCTGCCATCTCCAGAAGCAGAAATGAGGTCTTCTGGGGTGAGCAGTCACCACAGAATTCTCATCAGGAAAAGGAAAGGAAGCCATCAATTTTCACCTGAAAAAAAAAAAAAAAAAAACCCTCATGCCTACTCAGAGACAACTACAGAATCAGACTGGAACTTAGCAGAAAAGTTCTATAGACCAGAGAAAGGTCATGGTGAAAATGAGTTTGTTGTAGGTCTGAGGTCAGAAAGGCAATCGCATATAAAAAAGTACAAAATAAAACCTAAAGGTTGGAGCCCAGAATAGTTGAATAAGAACAGAAATTCTCCTCCGTCTTCAAATATTTTTCAGGATACAAATTTCCTACAGTATTTGTTGGCAGAAAGGAGGCAATTCTCTAAAGAGTACAAATATTTCAAAACAAAACATTTTTCTTTCCATTGCCATGAAACTCAGATAGTTTCCAGGATGGTGTGTTAGGTGAGCTGAGGTCTGCACATAGACCTGCCTTGGGTACCTTTCTGGGCCACAAAGAGAATGGTGTTCTCCAGCTATACTTTAAGGAGAGCTGGCAATCAATTCTGATAATGGTGTGCTTTAGGAAACCCTAGGTAGCAGTTTTAAGAGCACTCATGGCAGAGGGATTATGTGTTGGGCTACTAAAAGCATGATCCACCGTTCAAAATCACCAACCTCTCTTTGGAGGAAAGATCGGACTTTCTAATCCCATGAAGACTTGCTGCTGTCTCTGAAACTCATGGCAGCAATTCTACCCTGTCCGATAGGGTTGATCTGAATCAATGACAGTGGGTTTTCGGTTTGGATGGAGCAGTTTTCCTCTGTTCTATTGAGTCTCTGTGCAGTCAAAACCAACTCACTAGACAACAGCATCTAGACTTTCATTTCCCACATACTAAATTAGAAGAAGAAAGACTTTCTATAAAAATTTCAATTCTACCATGATATTGTTTCTTGCCCTCTCTGAATCTCAAATTTACAATCTTAAAATGGAGATAACAGTATCTAATGTGTAAGGTTGGTATGAATATTAAAGCAAGATAAAGCACACAGAAAGCTTAACCCAGAACCTGTGACATGGTTCAGAAAAATATATATGTCTTTTACCATTGAGTTGATTCCAACTTACAGCAGCTCTGTAGGAGAAAGTAGAACTGTCCCACAAGGATTCTAAGACCATAATATTTTTTTTTTAAAAATCAATTTTGGGGGGAAATCATACATGTCTAATCACATATATACATACATACATTGTGTCAGTATTTATATCTTAAGGACATTTTACATGGGCAGAGGCTGCAGTCTATCTTCTCTATTACTCTTTTACTCACACCCCTCCCTTTTTGTTCTTCTATTTTTAATACTTTTATTGGGGGCTCTTACATCTCTTATCATAATCTATATATTCATCCAGTATGTCAAGTGCATTTGCACATAGGCTGTCACCATTATTTTCAAAGTCTTCTCTTCCCACTTGAGCCCCCGATATCAGCTCTCAACTTCTCCTTCCCTTGCCCACCCTCCCTGATGAGCCCTTGATAAGGTGTATATTATTAATTTTATAACTTACATCATCCTCAGACACCCCTCACCCACTTTTCTATTGTCTATCCCCCTGGGAGGAGTTATACGTTGATCCTTGTGATCGATTTCCCCTTTCTCCCCCAACCCTCCAAGATTGCCACATCTTTCTTCTGGAGAGCAGTGGATGGTTTTGAATCTCTCACCTTTCAGTTAGCAGCTGAGCATTTAACCATTGTACCAACTAGATTTATATGTGACTTATTTAAAGTTCAATAATTTCAAAGGTTGGCTTCATTTTCTTTGGCACTTTGAGCTCCAAAATATTGTTCTATGCCAGATATTCAGGGTACACAGAGATGCATAGGTATGTTCATTGCCCACATAGAGCACCAGTGTAGCCATTGGAGAAGGCAGAAATGTGAGCCCACCTGTATTATAGGATAAGGCAAAATGATGTGAAATTGAGGCAAAAAGACTAATACATCCTTCCAGGGATCAGTGGAGAAGTCTTCAATAGTGGACATAACCAATGGACTTGGCTTCAAAGGACAAAAAGCTTGTTTAAAAACAGGGTAGGAATAGAAGTTTTCAGCTAAGACTGTAAATGGCATAAATAAATAGATGAATTATTCTCCTAATGTTTCTTGATTCTTTTTTCTAATGGGCTGGTATAATTGTTATGGTAGAAATATATACATATATATATATACATGTATTCATAATTGGATTCAAATCAATTACAGGTAGGAAATCTAATCAAAGTAGAAAAAACTCAGATGTCTTGGTGTTACTACTAGCAACCTGATTTTGGACAAATGATAATCAACTAACCTATCCTCCTTAAGAACTTGTTGTGGAAAGGGATTGTATGACTTGTCTCCATTAGATTCAACAGAATGGCTTATTAAAATGCAGATTACAAGATTCTACTCTCAGAGTTCTGGGTTCAGTAATTTCGATGGATGTTCTGAGAATTTATATTTGTAGTAAACTCTCAGGGGGCCCTAGTGATGGAGTGATTAGGTCTGGGGCTGCTGACTTGAAGAGTCATGAGTTAGAGACCATCAGTGCTCCTCAGGAGAAAACTGAGGCTTTATTCCAGGAGAGAGTTATAGTCTTAAGAACCCACAGGACAGGTTTCTTCTGCCCTGTTGTGTTGCTGGGAGCCAGCACCCACTGGGTAGCAGTGAGTTTCACAGTCTCAATGAGATTCACTCCCAAGTAGAAAACCTAATATTTCCTCCAGTAGTCCCTAGATAATAGTGACCTTGATCAATCATATATATCAAATGAAAGTGATGATTCAATTTCTCTTCATGTAACTTATAGTCTCACTAGAAAGGTATAACAGCTTACTGGCGGAGCAAAATGATATTATTCATTGAAATAATAGCAGACCTTATTCCATAATTTCCCATTAGTCACCAGGCTATGATTCCTAAATAACTTTTATCTTTTAGTTTTTTTCCTTAACCTTTGATACAAACTGCATCCTTAATGTGACCACCTACTTCTTTCAGCTCCAATGGTCACATCTCCCAGCAAGCTTTGGGGGCCCCAGGTTGGGTGGGATTTCCATTAGTGTAAGAGAACTGATATCTTTGTAGATAGAGACAGATGTCTCCTGTCACATCTGAAATGAATGATCATGGCCATCAAACAGGAGAACTCGAGTATAAGTCGACCCAAATATAAGCTGAGGCTCCTAATTTTACCATGAAAACTGCATTAAAATATGCTGAAGAACTCAGCTTATACATGAGAATATACAGTACCTCCTGAAAATGCCTTCTCTCAGAGGTAGGGTCATTGAATAATTCATATCCCCATTGGACAGTAAAGTCATATCTCATGAAAATTATAGCCCATCATCATACTCTATTAGCACCTTCCCTCTCCTGCTCCAATAGCCTCATCGGTCTCTCAGATTTCTGGTTTTGAGGTCTCCTTTACATGTTTGAATGTCTGAATGGCTAGGAGGGGTAGAATTTTCCAGAGCTGGCCTCTAGTCATACCCACAGTCTTGCCTTTCCACATGATCACAAAGCATTGGAAAATGCCTCTTGCCTTTTCTACAGAATACTGGTGAGTGATGTGAGTCCATCAAGTCCTCTTGGAAGCAGTCATATGCTGTTTTCAGAATGAATCATCAGTGCAGAATTGCCTGCCTATGTTTTATGGGGTGGGGCTTATACATGTTCCACTTGTCAATCTGTTTTCTCTCTGCTAGAAGTCCTAAATATGTGGACCATATTCACCACATGTAGCATAATTTGAATTTAAAAAAGAAAAGGAAAATAAAATTTATAAATACCACAAAAATTGGATTTTTTAATATAAAAATTTCAATTTTCAGCTTCTTAAAAGAAAGCAAAGCAAACAAAATAGGCAACTGATTTGTTAGTACTCCAACCAATTCTTAAAGACCAACACTGAAGTGGTTGAGTGCTGGTAATCTCCTTTGTACAGGACACCAACCCACCAGGTTGCCACAGTCTAAATCTGCTTTTGTCTCATGTTTACTTTACCTGCTTATCTGCAAAAAGTGTTTGAATCAGCTTCCTTTTTGCTTTCTGTCAACAGGTTCATAGAACTATCAAGTATAGGTGCTGGAGTGGTCTAAATCCCTCAGAACAAGAACATTCAAAATATAATCAACATTAGATTCCCGAAGGAGTTTATTAAATGCCTTTACCCACCCCACTCTCTTTTTGTGCCAAATTAAATCAGTCGCAATCCGTCCCCTCTTAGGAGAAATTAAATCAGAGATTTGGGGGACAGAACTCAGCAGTTAAAATTCTCCCCCGCATTCCTTAGAGGATTCTAAGGATCTGTTTGAGATACAATGTATTAGAGATGTGCTTCTCAAGCATCACCTGGGGGTCTTGCGAACATGCAGAATTTCATTCTCCAAGGTTAAGTTGGGCCTCAGATTCAGGCCTGCCGAATGCTGTTGGCCCAAGGAGCCTGTTTTGCAGAACAGAGCACCTGAGCTCATCATCTCGGTCACTGGTCTGGTTCATGGACTGAAAGGCGCAAACGAGAGAAAGGCCCTTGATGAAATGGATTGCCAGTGGCTGCAATGGTGGGTTCCCATATCCGAACAATTGTGAGGATGACACAGGGACCAGGTAGGGTTTTGTTCTGTTGTCCATGGGCTTACGATGAGTCAGAGCCTGCTCAACGGTTCCTAGCAACAGCAAGAATTGTGTCCCCAGGAGAGTGCAGCAAGTTCAAGTAGGAAGTTTGATTGCCTGATGTTTTTAGATAGGTTTATTTTAAAAAGCACGTCATAATGCTATCATAATGGTGGTGTCAACTATTTTTATAACAAAGATTGTTGCTTTTCCCTCTCCTCTCTCTGTTTATTTACTTACACTTCTTCTCAATTAAAAATAAGGAAAAGAGATCTTCAGCAGGGGCAGAGAAAGCACAGACTTAGTTGCTTTACATTGTAACCTTTGGTGATTCCTTTCAGCTGGCTTTCACCACAGCTGAAGTAGAAAACCTGGGAGACTGTTCACTGTCCATAAGTAAATAAACACAACTAAGTGCATGCTTACCTTGAGTCCTGGGTACTTCCTCCTTGTCAGAGAGTGTCAATTTGAGTTGAACCTTTAATTGTGTAGGCAGGTGTTGTGGGGTTAGGAAAGAGACAGAAGCCAGCCAGACCCAGATGCAGAATCTTTGACATCATGAGAAAAAAAAATGAGGAGTAAGACCATGCTTCTCTTCCTTATCGGGAAATCCAGCACTGACATTCTGCAGCCAGCAGAACCTTATCTGTGGCTGGATGCGATGGAGCAGGTTCTGCACGCCAGACCAAGCCCTGCCCAGTCCCTCACTCCCCGTGAATCTGAAACTATGCATGAGCCTATCGCTGTAGCCACAATGTCAACCCATCTCTTTGAGAGCCTTCCTCTTGTTCACTGATGTCTACTTTACCACTGATCCTCGTCCACGGCCTGGTCTTCCTAACAACATGTCTAAAGGATATAAGGCAAAGTCTCTCCATCCTTGCCTCTCAGGAGCATTCTAGCCAGACTTCTTCCAAGACAGATTTATTTGTCCTTTTGGCAGTCTATGGTACTTTCAATATTGTTTGCCATCAGTACAATTCAAATGGATCGATTTTTCTTTCATCTTCCTTATTCAATATCCAACTTTCAAGAGTATATAAGGCAATAGAAAAATACCGTGGTTTGGGAACATTATTTAACCCTCCCAATATTTTGGTGTCCATGGTGAAGTGTCGGATTTCAAATCGAAAACAGGACTTTATTTATCCCTTGCATTTTACAATTGGAAAAACTAAGGCCAAGGAAAAGATGGAGATGTGGAACTTGTTCCATGTAATATTTGTATATCTTATGTATAGAGGGAATACATCCTTCTTTCTGTTTTTATAAATGCTATAGTCTTGAGAGTTGAGTTTTAAACAATGGGGTAGCTTCTCCTATCGAGTGAGAATGAAGCAGTCATCCCGATCTGATTCCCTAATTATATGAGTGAACTGCAGAGCTAACTCTTTGAACAGTTTAACTTGACGTCTGAAATCAGGATGGATGCTAGGTCAAAAGATTCCTTTCAAGCTGGCCATTTCTCTCTGGAAATGCAACCTTGATGAATTCCAGGTGCTTCTCAACATACACCAATTCTCCCACCTTCTCATCTGACACTTTACATTTAATGAGTATAGTAACATTTGTACTATTTTTTTCATGATTAATGACATATATCTGGTAGTAACAATTTCCAGCTTGTGAGTTGAGAGTTGTGTTGCTGTGATGGCTAAGGTCACGTGTCAACTCTTCTAGATTATGACTCTTCATTCTTTAATAATTATGTAATAAAGTAATTTATGTGGAAACTATGCATTAGTGAAATAATGTAGGCATCCCCCCATTGTGCGACCTAATGAGTGTGTACTTCATTTCAACACAGTGCCAATTTTCAAATAATGACCCGGCTTTGGAATTTTGCCATGTTCAAAAATAAGGACAGGTGGAAGGTTAAGAAACAGCTTTTATCAGAAGCTTTTGAGCGTCTGCTTTCTCTCAAGGTGTGGGGACTTGGTTCAAAGTCTTAGATCTCCTAAATTAGCATATATTGCTAGCTCTCCTCCCAGAGGTGCTCATTCAGGAAGTGAGGAGGGGAACCAGCAATTGGCTTATTAAAGAAAATGCGTCCAAGTGATTTT
The DNA here is from genome assembly GCA_004026705.1 of Nesogale talazaci. Taxonomy (NCBI): domain Eukaryota; kingdom Metazoa; phylum Chordata; class Mammalia; order Afrosoricida; family Tenrecidae; genus Nesogale; species Nesogale talazaci. The sequence continues at coordinate 82,937 of PVJH01006002.1, read as the reverse complement.
GATGTGGTGAGGGACAAATGTATAATACATCATTGAATGTCCTAATTTTTGGCATTTTCTTCTAATTCAAGTGCTATGGATTAGAAACCAGTTGAAATTAGGACAGTGCCAAGTTTCTACTTTGTTCAAAGAAAAATTCCTAGCTTGTTAAATAATGACAAAGACTACCCCTTTAACTTCCAGGACACATGATTTGAGTCTCCAGTTCCTGAGGACATGGACCACTTCCTTGGCAATAGCACTGCTGAAAGTTTTCACTAATATTCTTATTCCAGGAGCACATGGAATGGATGGAGTTTGTCTTCAACTTTTCATACTTTAGATGTTGAAGTCCCCATATAGCGGTTTTATGCATTTTTTTTTGAGAATGGGCAACCCCTTTGAATTGTCATCAAGCCTCCTGTTCTGCTAGCCACCACAATTAGTTTCTTATAAACCTTTGTAGACCACCCCAAAACCCTGTATCTAAGAGTACTAATATTCAAAGGAAAATTTCATTTCTATGAATCCTCACTGAAGAAGAAAATTTAGATACACAATATTGTACTTCAAAAACAAGTAAATATTTTTATTATTGATAATAGTGATGGTGGCACAGTAGATTATGAATTGGGCAGCAGTCCAGACAACAAGGTCAGCAGTTCAAACCCACTAACTCCTTTGAAGAGGAAGGCTGAGAATGTCTTCTCCACTAAATACTTGTTCTTAAGTGCCAGCAAGTCAACGCTGAAACATCTTGATCCCATGTACAACAGCACAATGCTTGAAGCTCTTGTTATATTTGAGCTCATCTTTGCAACCGCTTTCAGTTCCTCTTGCCAAGAGTCTTCCTCTTTTTCTATGTTCTGTGCTGTGTCAAGTGCAATGTCCTTTCCTATGGACTGATCTCTCCTAATCCCACATTCAAAGTGTGTGAGACCAAGTCTCACTATCTTTGATCAGAAGGAGCTTCTTCCAAGATTGAATTATTTCTTGTTTTGGCAGTTCATGATGCTTTCACTATTTTTCATCAGCATCATAATTCAAATGTATCGATTCCTCTCCAATATTCTTTATTCAATCCTCAAATTTTACATGCATACAAGATGATTAAAAATATCATGATTTGTATCTAGTTTATCTAGTCTTCCAAATGTGCTTCAACTGTGCTTCACTATGTTAAACAAATCCCATACAACATATTTTTCCAATACAATACATTATTTTACATCTTGGCCATTGATTGTGGATCCCAGCAAGACAAAATCCTTGGTAACTTTAATCTTTTCTCCACTTATCGTGTCATCTATTGGGTCAGATTTTTGTTTTCTTTACATTGATTTCCAAACCATACTTATGGTTTCAATCTTTGAACTTCATTAACAAGTGCTTCAAATCTCCTTTGCTTTCAGCAAGAAAGTTTGTATCATATGACTAACAAACAAGAGAGTAAGCTGAATAGTTGTTAATAAGCATTTCTCGAATCTTGTTGCCACATTCTTATTCATATAGTCCAGTTTCTCTATTTATTTGCCCAGCATACAGATTGAATAAGGATGGTGAAAAGATGCAATCTTGATGCACATCTTTCCTGACTTTAAACCATTCGGTGTTCTTTTGTACAGCAAACATATTTCTGATAGTGTTTGCTTTTAGACAAGAGACACCTGATATTAGCATTGACTTCAGCAAAAGCATATAGTCTAGCCAACTCCGAATGCCAGTTACATTCTTTCCAATAGGGCCACTATGACTTGGAATGGACTCCATGGCAGTAGGTCTGTTCTATTAGGGAGCTATTATTACATCAGCCCTTCTCCCCAAACATGCTCATCCTTCCTTGTGTCCCTCTATTGAAACTTGGATGGCAAGGGAGAGGCTTAGGGAAGGCAGCTGGGCCCAAGCCTGTTGCCATGGGGAATCCAGGGTGGGAGGGAATTTGTTGGTCTGTGAGTGCAGGACTAGACCTGAAAGACTCCACACATCTTAATTGACTATTCCAGCATGGAGTTTCCGCCAGTCAGGTGGACAAAGGTGTATACTTCCTCAATTTTCTAACTCTTCCTTGGTTGAATGTCAATGATTTGATCTAAGCGGAGAGTGACCACCATTGTACTGACTGTTGACTATGTAACCATCTTGTAAACTTGATCAAGAAGAATCTTTCATGAAATGTAGGATGTGAATATTGAATCCAGGAATATGATATTGATAACTATAGTATTTACAGCACTAGTCACATCCATTAATTAAGAATTATAATGCGTCAGGCAAAAATGTTACCCCATTTAATCCTACAAGTCCTACGAGATTTCTTTTTTCCCCTCCATATTTTGTTTGAAGAACTTAAGGGGCAAAAGTTGTAAGTGATTTGTGCATGATGACTCAGTTAATATGTGTTAATCAAAGCTTGAACCCAAATCAACATGTAGATCTTGACCGTGCTATCTACCTCATTTTCTTATTATTACGCCAAGTGCCAATTTTTAGGGTTTTTAATTGTTTCAAAAGACTAAGCTTCTGAGTCTCTCACAGAATAGAAGCTAAAGTGGCCCTTTTAGGAATTTAATTATTTCCCAATCTAGCTATGACTAAGAAAGAGGGACTCAGAAGCAACTTGGTGCTTGTGAAACTCGACACATAAAATATTTACTGGCTCCCAGTCCAGTACGTGAACTGGAAAATAAATATTCTCTGAAAACTTAGCAATCTATTGGAAATCACTGTGGAATCAAATATTCTATATTTTTATGTTATTATATTATCCTAACTCTCAAGGCAGCAAGTCTGATCTTGGTCATTAACTCGGGTGCCATCAAGAGAGGCCATTCCCTGGAGAAGAACATCACAGAGGAGAAGTGAGCAAGAGGGAGATCCTCAATGAGATGGATTAACACTGTGCTGCAACAATGCGATCAACCTTAAGAATGATCGTGATGATGGCACAGAACCAGGCAGTGTTTCCCTGTGTTGTACAAGGGGTCACTATGAGTGGAACCAACTTGATGACACCTAAGCACAACGACAGCAGCCCAGGGTTTCGCTTCATGTAGTCGAGCTTCTCGGAGTTTTTGCTCAGTATGTAGACTGAGGAAGTATGCTGAAGTGAGGCAAACTTGATGAATGCTTTCTTTGATTTTAAATCCGTTAGTATATGCTTCTTTCATTTGAATGACTGCTTCTTGGTACATGTTTCTCATGAACACTAATAAGTGTTTTAGAACTCTGTTCTCAGTTTTACTTATAATTTGTTATAATCAATAGTCAAATTCCAGCATAACCAATAAAATACAATAAATGGACTTTTCTTTTTATCTTCTTTTGATGCATCTGTATTGTTCAATGTTTTATTATGGAATTCTTCAATATTGTACCTTGAGACTTGAATTTTTTTCTTTTGTTCCCAACTGTGGGAATTTGGAGCTTTTTTTCCTTGTAATTTTCAAATGCCCATCTTTGAACACTCCTTTATAATATTTTCTGCTGTCTTTTTCTTTGAATTTTCTATTTAGCTCTTTAATATATCATTTGTTCCTCTCAATTTTGCCATTTTTCATTCAAGAGACAGTTACAAAATTTCTTTTTAGATGCAATTTAGTCTTTTCTTTGTTTTCATTTATTTATATCTTACTTGTCATTGTGAATTAGGTAAAGTTTCACCTAACAGATCAAAGTGTTAAATTCAATAATTTGTACACATTTTGTTTTGACTTGTTCATTATTATTCACTTAATAAATCATTGCTTATCTCATTTCCTCCCTGCATTTCCTATTTCCATGCTTCCTTGTTTCTCAACTCTCGAAATCTGCTTTAGGGTAAATGTTGTCCTGTTGATCTCAAATGGTTGACCTCTATGGCAGTGAGTTCATATCCAGGCCCGAAAAGTAATAGTCACAGCCTTGCGAGAGCACCTGTCTCCCTATGACTAGTCAAGTCTGTCCTTTTTTAAAATTACTTTGAGTTATTTTTACCATTCTATTCAGAACCATCTAATGTGATGCTTTTCATAGCAGGTGGTGGTGGTAGTCAGGCACCATCTTATTATTTTGGTCTCAGGGACATAGAGACTGATGTTTAAAAGGTCTATTAGAAAGTTGGACTAATATTTCCATATGTCTTGATTTTTTTGTCACTCTTCCTTTTTTTAGGACAGTAAGAGTCCAATATTTACCACTTAAATGTTTACACACCTACTATAATTTCATTTGAATGACCTATTGATTTATTTTAAGTACAATGTCCTGATGTCCCATGAATCATCTGGTCTTTAGTCATTACTGTTAAATGCATCAAACCTACTTTTGATATGGTCTATAAGGTCAGGTGGCATACACTTAAGGTCATATTTTGGCTTTAGTGAATTTGTTTTAAATTTCTTAGGCTTTAACTCTAACTGACGTGTAAACAATTGATGACCTATTCTTCAGTCAACCTTAATTTTGGGGGGGATTGTAACTTCTCAAACTTCTCTTTCTACAGCTTTAGTTGATTTGATTCCTGTCTATTCCTCTGTTAAACTCAATGATCTAGCCTCTGACTATGTTGATAATAAGATATTTATAAAGAAGAAGTCCTTGATTTTATAAAACTTTATCATGTCGGCTCAAGCATAATATAATGAATTTTCTAACTGATAATTCCTATTCTTTCATTCTAACTTTCGAAGATCAATCACCAGTATTTATCAGTGCATTTTTATTGCAGAGTATATCTATGTTAGACCACCAAAGTTGGTAAAACTCTCCAATTACTTCTTCTTTGTCATTAGTGTTTATTGCACAAATTTGCATAATAGTTGGAAAAATAGTATGTCTTGTAGATACATGAATATATATCACAATGAATAACCCTACCAACATTTGAAATATCTGTTGCATGCTGTTTAACGTCACAGAAACACAATTACCCAGTATGACAAATCAACAGCCAATGATGGCAAAAACCATCTACCTATCTACTATCAATCCATTTTGTGTAATAGCTACTTATATCTGGCAGTAATTGATATTAAGGTGGGGGGTGAGATTAAAGCTAGATTGATGGTTAAGGGTGTGTGCTAACTTGCCTGGACCGTGATTCTCTGTGGTTTAACAGTTAAACTTTTGGGAAGCTATTGACTGATACAGTCCTCCCCCATTTTGTGTCCTTCAATTTTTGATCATTTCAATTTCCCATAGTGCCTATTTTTACACCAGAACTTAGTCTTTAGAAACTAACTAAGTCAATGAGGATTAGGTGTAATCCACATATCATACAACTCACCCATTTAAAGTATACAATTCAGTTGGCTTCTTTTCCCCCCCAGTGTACTTATTTCTCAATAATGCTTTAAAATGGAAGTAAAATAATCATAGACCGGAAATTATGGGTAGAATGATTATTTATAAGCATTATTTAATGTTTTATTAGAGTATATAATTACTTTGAAATTTGTTTGAAAGATGTTTCCTAGGTAAGTATATATTTTGGTTGGAGGTGACTTTTAATTATGTTAAAGATCAAAGACAAATCTGCTAGCAGAAAAAAATATTAATTTAATAATGCCAGAGTCTATCTTTCCAAGTACTTTTTATATGATAAGTATTAGCTATGGCCACCATCAAAGTATGCCCTGGAACTAAAATTAGGAGCAAATCTCAAATTGAATAATAGCTTCAAATCTTTAAAAAATAAGCCCTTGCAATGGTCGATTTGAAATGAAGCTGAGAAGTTTCTGTACTCTTAAAGTTCTGAACCTGAGGAAAAAAGGATCAAAAATATATCTAGATCATTGGTATTTATAAATATTAGATGAGATTTTTGCATGTGACAATGCTTGGATGTAGGCGGTGCCCAGAGAGCATAAGCTTATACTATGCGTGAACCCAAAATGAAGGAGAGGCTATTAGTTTCAGAAATTATTATTTTACTAAAATCTTCCAATGCATTCCTTTCCACACTATACACACATATGTGGGCTTACTAAAGCAGTATTAAATAAAAATGGCTTCCTATGGTGTCATATTCTCATCCCTCTTTGTTCCCATCCCAATCATCTGCCTACTATTGTTTACATCACTTTCTATTAAAAAACCAAGGCAGGTATTTTCAAGTTGATTCCACGGCATTACCTCTCATGCATGTCAGAGCAGAACTGTGCTCCATAGAGTTTCCAGTAGCTAATTTTTCAGAAGTAGATCACCAGACCTGCCTTCTGAGGTGCTTCTGGATGGATTCAGACTGTCACTCCTTTTGTCTAGCAGCCAAGTTTGCTAGCCATTGGCACCACTCATGAACTCCTGTTTCTATTAGCAACCTTAATATTATGGCTGCTATAACTTTGGACATGCTAGCCCTTGGTGAGGAAGACTGGGTCACATGGACATCCCATGTGCAGGTCCTATAGCTAACAACCTCAGGAAGGTATGACTGACAGAGAAGCCTTCAGATGATTCTAGCCACTGAACTTCACGTCTTCAAGCTGAGGTCTCCGATACTGTGGAGCATAGTAAAACCATCCCCATTGTGCTCCTTTGGGATTTCTGACTCAAAGAACCATAGGAGATAATAAATAATTATTGTTGTTTTACGCCAATAGGTTCTGAGGTAATTTATTGTATAAGAAAGAGTGACCAAGACCTAGCATCTATCGATTCCAAACCCTAAGCTCTTAATCACTGTGTTCTAGTGCCAAATGAAATTTCTGCTCAGAATTTGACTTCCCACAAAGACTACCCTACTAGGGAAAGGTCTAGTCTCTGTGACTGGATGGCTTCAACTGGCAAACAGATACCATTGCAATGACATTTTATGGAGCAAGCTGTCAAGAATATAATTGGTAAGATTCAGTCTTCTTGATTCCAATTGTTTTTGAAGCACTTGCAAAACTGACTCTAGCATGCCCAAGATGAGGTCTTGAAATTTGTAGATCACATATCTTGATATCATGGACCCTTCAGCAGTGCCATGTATTGTAAGTACAAAATAGATTTTCAACAGAACTGCTAATTAAAGCACAAGTTGGTATCTACACAAAGCAATATATTCGGCACACTACAGATATAAAATCTTTTAAATGAACATTTAATGTCCTCAGCAGTACTATTTGCAACAAACTCTTATACTTGTTATTTTTTTTATTTAACTCAAAAGCCAAAGCATTAATGGAAAGTCATCAATTCTAGATTAATGGCTCTTTCTACAACCAAGGGATTTTGTTCCCCTTGACAGGGAGAGTTAGGACAAAATTTTGAAAGATTTGACAATGGACTTATTTGATGCCCTGCACAATCCTTTGAGATTGACTGACTGCATGTCTCAGAAAAAAGAGAATGTTTCTGTCTGAAGCACAGTCAAAATTATACATATTTTTATACATATTTCATGGAAAGTGTAGACCAACAGTGGGAGATAGAAATATCAGAGAACAATGAAAAAAAGTGATTTTGTGTTATTTCATTTTATACTCCCCCAATTCAAGGTCTCTAAGTCACATATTAACCTGACACCCCCCCCTCCCCTACCTATCACCCTCCTTGCTGTAAGGAAAAGAAACCTTTGGGAGGAGAATACAGCAGCTGCCTCTGAATGCTTGGGGAAACAAAGCAATTGGTACCTTTCATATCTCTGAAGGCTAGACTCCATTATCTCACATCAGAAACAGAGTATGAAGCTCATGGACTAGAAAATCAACCCTCAGAGGGCACAAAGCCAAATACTCCCTCTGTGACTGACTTGAAAGGTAAAAGTTCTACTTTTAGGAAGAAAAATAACAAGAAAAAAGGCAAGCCGGACTCCAAGTCATTGACTTGGAAAACATTCCTTTAAGTAAATCTAAGTGAAGGGTGGAAATAATAAATTTGCAGGAGTGGAAAGACACTGGGTTTCAGTCCTTGTGACTTTGTTACCAGCCAGGCGATATTGAGGTTGGTTGTATCTTTTCATCTCAATTTTTTCAAGAAACAAGTGGATATTCACTTATTCATTCCCACATATATATATATATACCCCTTGTTAAGGATGCTAAGGATGCAAAATTAAGCATTGCAAGCAGATTTTACCTCCAAAATATCTCACAAAACAAAATATTTTCCTTATTGCAAGGTGTTATCTAAGAATCAAATGAAACCCCAAGGCATTCATAAGTATCAAATTTATACAGGAATGCAATAGACAATTTTTAACTTACTATGGTTAGTTGACCATAAACCTTGCAGGATCCAAAATTCAGTGATCACTAGTTCTCTTTCCCACCTGGTGCCATTGAGTGGATTTCAATTCATAGTGACCTTACAGCTAAGACAGAAAACTACTCCCTTTGGTTTTCTGAGACTTAAAACATTTATTTATAGAAGCAATAAGTCTCTCTTTTTCTCACTCAGTGACTAGTAGGTTAGAACCACTGACTTTACAGTTAATAGCTTCATGTGGAACCCATTTGGCCCAGCCAGAGCTTTAAATCTTATAACACTTTCACAAGCACTTCGACCATGTTGTTCTTAGCTATCATCAATCAGTCCCTGACACATACACAGAGGAAGAAACACTTTTGGATCCCACCTCACCGCTTTGCTCAGTTGTTGGTTGGACCATTGGGACCCGGAAGGTTTTCAGTGGCTAGCTTTGGGAAGTCGATTTGAACGCCCTTTTGACTCTGTACCCCCACTCTCACATTTTCTTATTTCAGTAAAGTTAAAATTTAGATAGACCTTTCTCTTATCCTCTTGAAGTCTTCACTGACCTCTGGATAAAAGGATCACTTCCTTCTTCAAGAACAGTGATGATGATAATGATAGTGACGATGGTGGTGGTGGTGATGTATTTATGTAAAGACAGCAAAAATAATGACTAACATATTTTGAGACTTGGAATGTGTTAAAGTACTGCTCTATTAAACTGTAAATGTGTGCGTCCTATGATGCTGGATGCTGCACACAGGTATTTCAAATACCAAGGAGGACCATTATGGTGAGCAGTTTTCAACCATGCTTTTAAATTATGACAGACAGGGAAAAGGTCAGGGTGGCCTAATTGTGAGGGAAAAAATCTGGCCATTGAAAACATTATGAACAGCAATGTAATATTATCTGATAAAGTTCCATAAAGGACCGCTCAGGTTTGGAGACGCTCAAAGTATAACTGGTGAGGAAATTTTACCTCAAAGTAGAGTGGATCTTATTGATGAGGATCCATGAAAGCTTTCAAGGCTTTGTTTACTGATAAGGCATTACTGAAAATAAGAAGAAATAGGTGCAAGTATCCAATAATAATTGGAATTTGGAATGTTGGGTACCTGAATGTAGGAAAAGTGGAAATTGTTTAAAGAAGAAGTAGTTTCATGAGATAAATTCATATTATTAACTTTGAATAGTCATGTGGCTTACTATGTCAAGAATGAAAAATTGCAATGTAATATCATATTTATCAGGAAATGACATTTGAAGATTAATTTTGATGAATAATGCCCTCAGTGCTGGAATTTTATGTGTTTACAAGGAAGACTAGTGCTAATGACTATTACCCCCAATTTTGTACCAGTTATGAAAAATTGAAGATTTATGCTAACTTCTAAAGTCTGAAGTTGATCAAACATGTAATGAAGATGCATTGACAGTAACTGGTGATTGGAATATGAAACGTGATAGATACATTGGTGACCACCTGCTAGAATTTTGCAATATCTCTTCACTGAAAATAACTTTTATTTCAACATAAGCAGTGACTTTTCACATGTATCTTGCCAGATGGAATACACAGGAATGAAATGAACAATATCTATAAAAGAGAGGACAGCGATGTTCTTGATATTATCTCACAACTCATCTGATCTTGAGTTAGTGGTGTTCAATGAGTCAAATATATTCTTGAAATGGTCCTTAAATTCAGGTAGGATATACTTAAAGTTGTACTTTGCATCTTACAAGCTTGTGCTAATTCCCTTCACCTTTAATTTAAACTGTAATATGCATAACTAATGATCTGCTCAAAAATCAGACCCTGGCTATGTTATGACTGAGGATACCGAGAGTCTCCATCTTAATGTAATCCCTTTGATAAAGAAGACCCTCAATCAGATGTATTGGCACAATGGTGGCAACAATGGGTTCAAACATAACAGCAATTTTGAGGTCAGTACAGGACCATACAATGTATCATTTTTTGTACATAAGGTCGCTATGAGTTGAAGCTGGCTCCTAGGCACATAATAACAGCCATATAATGTGTTAAGTTTCATGAAAGATCAGTATTAATCTTTTCAATTCTCACATCCACTCTAGTCATATTATTTTATCCTATTTTCAAAGCACATAGAAGCTTAACAATATTAAGTAATGAACTTGGGTTCACACACTGTAACTAGAAATATATGGATGGGATTTAGCATCACAACCACTTGTGTATGAGTTTGGGTTCGACAATGTAATAGGTTCATGATTCTGGTTCTATAACTGCCTCAGTCTAATTTTCAATTTTCTTGTCTGTTTACTATGGACAGTGTTAAGTTGGTTATAATGATAGCATGTGATAAATAGATATATAACCCTAAGCAAAATGCCAGGAGAGAGAGTATTCACCTGATGATAGTTATCGTGTCTCCAAACTAAAATCCTACTTCAAGACAATGAAAACATCCTACTACAGGTCAATATCTTCACTGAGCCTGATTTCCTATGTTACTTGACACGCTGTCCTCACTTCTCATGTTGAATTAATGAGTGCCAAAGAGTTTAAATCAGGGCCCTCTGATTAAGAATTGTTCACTATTCCAAGATGTCCCTGAAGATATATATTGTATAGCAACCTATATGATAAATGAGAAAGAAGTCAAATAAGTAGAGGAGCCAACCAAAATAAAATCACTATTGCTTGGTCTTTGATCTTCCTGTCTTGCTTTATTAAGTAAAATTCAGACTGAAAGTGTGCATATTTATAGAGTTGTGCAGCCATCAGTATGATTCAATTTTAGAAGATTTTCTTTCCTCCAGAAAGAAACACCATATTATTTTGCTATCACTCTCCATCTTCCCTGAGTCATCATGGTGAGCCCTAGGTAATCTGCTTTGTGCCTCTATGGATTTGCTTTTTTCTTGATATTTCATATAAATGGAATCGTACAATATGTGGTCTTTTGTGTCTGACTTCTTACATTTAGAATAATGTTTTATAAAAATGTATATGTATTATAGAATGCATTAGTATTTCATTCAGTTTTATTGCTGAATAGAATCAATAGAATGGATATACTACATTGTGTTTATTCATTTATCAGTTGCTATGCATTTATGTTATTTCCACTTTTTTGACTATTATAAATAATAGTGCAATGACTGTTTACTTATGGGAACATATGCTTTAATTTCCCATCTGTGTATACCCAGGAGTAAATTTGGGGTTGTATGTCTATCTTATATTTAATGTTTTTCAAAGTGGCTCAGTTTGCATTCTCACCAGTAATTTAGGAATGACAATCATGGTTTTCTCTGATCCTCATCATCACTTGCTTTGTTGTCTTGAATTTTTTAATTACTATATGCATCTTAGTGTGTGTGTGTGTGTAGGAATATCTCATGCTTATTTTTATTTTTGATTTCCTTATTGAATGATGGCATGGATCATATATTCATTTTTAGGGAAATGTCTATTCAAATATTTTACCCAATTTTAACTAGTTAATTTGTCTTTTGTTTTGGATATATAAGGGCTCTTTATATCAAGGGGTTTCAAAAAGTGTAAGGAAAAATTAAAACTATCTTTCAATTCTAATTTCCCACAAACTTTTTGAAGCTCCCTCGCATCTCCTAGACAAAAGTCTCTCATTGAGTGTATTAGTCTGGGTTGAATAGACAAACAAACCCATAGACTCTCATACATGCATAAGAAAGAGTATTATAATACCAAGGGCTCAGTGAAAAGTAAATGTCTTGAGAATGATGATGACAACAAATATACAAATGTGCTTGACACAATGGATGGATGGATGGATTGTGATAGGTATGCATGAGAATTCATCCTCCCCCCAAAAGATGTAAATACTGACACAAAGTATGTATGTATTTATTGTGATTGGTGCTGTATGAGTCCTCAATAAAGTGATTTTTTTAAGAAATAAATATTTCAAAATATTTCAAATATAAAAAAAGAACTTTATATAAAAGAGCAAGAAAACATCCCAGCCCAGATCAAGTCCATTAAGTTTGATATTAGCCTATATGTCTGATACTAGTCCAGAAATTCCTCTTGGGACTCATGCTGTACCTGCAATGCTGACAAATTCAGGAAGATCACAGACCAGTGGGTAAGTCTTGTGGATCCAGTAGCAGTGGAAGCATCTCAACTCTGACACGGGTCTTCATGGGTCTCCTCCAGCTTTCTGAGTGTCTCAACAGCAGGAAAGTGAAGGCAGAGAGAGTAGGTCTGGCTGTCAAATGAGGTCATCAAGCCTATGACCCAATTGACAGCCTAGACTCCACCCCTTCCCTCTAGTTGACAAGAGATTATGTAACTTCCACATTGAGTAAATGATTGGAAGATATTTTCTTTTTGTGTTTTTTTCTTATAGGTACTTTTGTATCGTGGATGTTTTAAATTTTGATGTTAATTTTTAGTGCCTTTAAATTAAATCATTGGTTTCATTTTATATTCAACATGTGCTTTCATCTTTGCATATAAACTCACTCATTGAGGAATCATAATATGTAGGAATGGTTATAGACACTGGGATAGATCAATGAACAAAACAGAACATTTTCTCTCCCATCATGAAACTAGCATTTCATTCATAATAAGTAGATTATAAAACCTTAGGCAATGTTAGACAAAGATGATATTTTTAAGAAAATCAAGTGAGGTTATGATAGAAACATTTTTATGGGGCAGGAGTCAGGGATAGGGAACCAACATTAGGCAGAATTAGCACCATTCACATTTTGAGCCTGATAATTCTTTGTACTGGAGTTCTATAGGACAATTACATGTTCTACCAAGTAGAAGGCTATAGCACCCCAGTCACCAGTGCCAACAAAAAATTGTCTCCACACATTTGCCAAATATGCCACAGGAAACAAAATTGTCTCCAGTTAAGAAAAAATGATGCAGTCAGCTGAGGATGGCATCTCTGAGTAGAGAAGACACCTGAGAGATGAGAGAGTCTACCATGGAAGCTAAGGGGCAAAATAATTCCAGAAGATGTTGACCCAAGTCTTAAAGGTGGAAGAATTTAGTGACATTGAGAAACAGAAACCTGTTCTTTGAACTTAAGTGTAGAAAATGACAGGAGAGGGAAGTGATAGAAAAATGAAATCCAAAGGGCAGGCATGGACCATATTATGAAGAGTCTAGCAAGCTATAGTGAGCAACTTGGGACTGGTTCAAGTGTAACTGGAAGCCAGTAAATTGGGAATGAATAGGTGCTCTGAAACATGAAAGGTGATGCATGGATTTGAGCTCTTATCCCTTATTTTCTTATGTAACACCCACAGTCTACTATAGAATTGACTATCTAGGTCTCCTGATTCCTAGTCTAGAAGTGTTCTTACTAATGAGGAAGACTAAATGGTCCACACTAGTTAATTAATACTTCCTCAACACGAGAACACTTTGTTCTTACAATCTGGCATTCTGTGATGCTCACCTTTCTGACACGATCACTGAAGACAAAATTGATGCATAAGCAAATATGGTGAAGAAAGCCGATGGTGCCTTGCTATCAAAAGATTTAGAGTTAAGGTTCTTAAAGACTTGAAGCAAAAAATGCAGCCATCTTTCTGAGAAGGAACAAAGCCCACATAGAAGAAGCACACCAGCCTGTGTGATCATAAGGTATCATGGGAACAGGTATCAGCCATCTACAGAACAAAAACATACCCGTTGTGAATGAGGAGGAGGGGCCATGGAGTGGAGACCCAATGTCCATCTGTAGACAGTTGGACATCCCCTCACAGAAGGATCACAGGGAAGATATGAACCATTCAGGGTGCAGCATCGCATGGATGAAACAGAGAACTTTCCTCTAATTCTTTGGTGTTTCCTTCTCACCACTATCATGACCTCAATTCTATCTCTCAAGTTGAACTAGATCAGAACATGTACACTGCTACAGAAAAGAGCCCCAAGCACAGGGAATCCAGGATAGATAAACCTTTAGGGCCAAAAATGAGAGTAGAGATTCCAGGAGACTTTAGTGGGGGGAGGATCAAACTAGAACCCCCTCTCAGGGGGGATGAGAAACCAAATAGTGGGTGAGTGGCAACAGAGGATGATGTAAGGGATGAAAATAATAATCTATAACTTATCAAGGGTTTGTGAGGGAGAGTAGGTAAGGAAGAGAGGCAGAAGAAATGGGGACTCAAGTAGGAAGATAATGCTTTAAAAATAATGATGGTAGCATATGTGCAAATGTATTTGGCACACAGGATAAACATATGAATTGTGATGAGAGGCAAGAACCCCCCAAAAAGGTATTTAATAAAAAAATTTAAGGAAAAAAATAAGAATAATTTCTGTTTCGCATAAAAAGAAAGATGTTAGACATTAATTTGACTATGAATATAATAGCCCCCTCTCCTGAGTCCATCTAGTTTAAGAACTTCTAATATAACTATTGATATTTGACATGAAAATCAACAATGAGAAACTGTTGCTGCTCAAAATATGATTTATAAACCAGAAGTTATAGGTCTGCTGGGAGCTTATTAGAAATACAGAATCTCAGGCGTGACCTCAAACCTGCTGAATTAAGATCTACATTTTAGCAATTTTTCCAGGTATATTTTATATAGGTTGAAACTAGAGAAGTCCTGAACTAATTTATCAAAATATCAGAAACATTTCATTCATTTAAATGATTTTGATGGCTTTTCCCTGGGTCAGAAAATGAATATTGTCATTATTAAACTCTTATTATAACACTATCTTGATTTCTCTTTTTCCCTGGATCTCAGTAAATCTTCATTCATAAAGTCCTATGGAGGCTTTTTCTTTCTCTCTCTTTTTCTTTCTTTCAAAGTATTTCTTAATAGTGCATCCTTCCTTTCTATTTCTATAGCCATTATCTTTCTAACCTGGATTATCTGACCCTCATCCTTCTAACCAGATTATTGCAGTAGTAACCATACTTACTTTCTATCCCCATGGCATTCCATTTGCCTTTTGCTCTCTGATTCTCAAATCTTTTTTTTATTACCTTCGTGTCTAGCATGCTCTCTCCATTAAAATCCCTCCCACCCACCCACACCACACACACACACACACACACACACACACACTCTGCAGTTAATAGACTTTGTGCAGGCATTGGTGTTAGGTGCGATGGAGTTGAATCTGACTTATGGTAGGTCTATGTACAATAGAATGAATCACTGTCCAATTTCGCACCATCCTTACAGTCATTAATATGTAGCCCACTTTTATAGACACTGTGTCAATTTAACTCATTGTTACAGCCTCTCTGTCTCATCCTGTTCCTCTGC
>PVJH01006002.1:0-67411 GCA_004026705.1 Nesogale talazaci | reverse complement strand
TGTGTCAATTTAACTCATTGTTACAGCCTCTCTGTCTCATCCTGTTCCTCTGCGTTACCAAATATGTCTTTCCTCAGTGATTGAGTGATTAGTCCCTTATATTGACAGATCTAAAGTGAAAAAAAGTTTTTCCATCCTTGTTTCATGAAAGCTTCCTGGCTGTATTTCTTCCCAGACAGATTTGCTTATTTTTCTGGCAGTCTGTGGTATATTCGATTTCCTTCACCAACACCACAATTCAAATGTGTCAATTTTCTTCAGTCTTTCTCTTTCATTATCCAAAAGTATGTATATTGGGATTTGGAGCCAGATGGTCTTATCTTGGACCACATCCCAGAAGATGTATTACCTGTATTTTTTTACAATTATCTGTGGCTTTATTCATACACTGTAATACTCTTCTCTGCCCTTTCCACTGCCTTCTGGGGTCTGCTGAGATCTCACTTCCATCCTTTGTACCCCATCTACTCACATCATTATTATTTCCTCTTAACCTGAGGTCTTATGGTACTTGTAGCCTGTACCAGTTTCTTGTTATATAGCATTGTTTCGTGCACAAGCACATGTTTTTACAACTAAATTTTAAGACCTTGGAGAAAAATTGCTCTATTTTTAAACCCCTCCCCTCTGCAGAACTCAATAAAATGTGATGTAGGAGGTAGGTAAACAGTTTGCTTTCAGATATGAGAAAGTTGTGGAAGTCATGGATGCCCCAATTCCAAGCACGCTTTTCCTACTAATTTGTTTTCTCTAAGGGTCTATGCTACAGTTCAGCAGTTAGATAAACAATATTGTTTTTAAAAGTCAACCAGGGGTAGACTGCCTCAGATCATCTGGGTGGTAAGCATTAATTGTCCTTGAGAATTTTTTATGCCAAATGAATATTATGAATTTTTATTTCAGGAAGCACTGTGTGTTGTGGAATCAAATCCTATTGTGAATATCAGAACAAGTATCCCTTCCCATCTCTATGCTGGAGCCCTCAAGGGCAGCACCTTCTGAACAGCTGTGCCAGGCCCTAAGCCCCAGCTGAATTGTCCCAGGTAGACTGCAACAGCCCAGAGACAAAAATGTTCATAGGGTGGACCCCAATGTTGTATATTGATTTATTTAGGTTGGGGGTGAGGGTTGGTAATGAATTCTTTCTCAAGACCGATGAATTCTTTTTCACTTGGTTCCAGTGTTTAAAAGACTTTTTATGGTATGCCTTAGTTGGTTATTGCCATTGGACTATAAAGATTCTCACAAGTAGGAATGCTTGCATATAATCATTTGCATATTGGTTCCTTTGAATATGATAACACCTTAGCAAGGTGCCATAATCTCCTATGCTGCAGTCAAGTAAATAGACTCACAGGGAGACCTAACTTGCCCAAATGATACAATAACTCTGCTGGGACTAAAGTCATACTTTTGAACTCAAGGTCAATATTCAGTTAGTAGGTTTTGTCCAGTCTTGTTTGCTATTAAAAGTAGGTGAAATTAAAATCTGAAACCAAGTGGTCTTCTCCTAGACCACTAGCCACCAACAACATCAACTCTCAGACCATCCACATTGCTACAGGAAAGCAAATATATTTTCCAGTTCTAAGCCAAGCTGACAACATTAGAAACAATAGAGCTTCTGTTGCAGAAATTCATTGCTTCTAACATCTATTTGCTTTCTCCCAAAGTTATCTCTTAAAAAAAGTTGTTCAATTCTGATTAAATGTGTGTGGGGGGAGGGGGAGAAAGAAAGAAAGAAACCCATTTAGATGTTAATTGACTTCAACTACTAGCAAGTCAGCAGGCTTGTGTATTTCCAAAAGAAGTCTCTAGAACAAGGATCATTCAGTTGTCTAACAACTTTTTGCTGACCCACCAGCTTCAAAGTGATGCGATGCATTTTAATTTATAAAACTGTCTCTTTTCTAGCAAAAATCATTTATGCTAAGGTCCCAGTCTTGAAGGTTAGACTTTTGGAGTGCCAAAATTTTGTTATGTATCATACATGGGGATGTAGGAAAGACAAATTAAATTATCTTGTTCACATCTAGGTATAGAAATGAAAAGTCTATGAGTATTCTAGGAAATACATGATATAATCATAACTAACTAGATTTCTGTTATTAGATTAAATAGATGAGAATAGTTGTTATCTATACAACTTGGTAGCAGTATGTTTTGGGGCAGCATAAATTTTCTGACAGTTTCCTCATCAAAATGGGGATCAAAATGTACCTACTTCAGAAGATCAAAATGATGGAAAAAATTAGATGATGAATATAAAACATTTAGCCCCCATCACAGAATGTAGGAAATGTTCATGAAAGTAATTTATTAGCATATATTTATTAATAATCCTAACAGCTAAGTAGAATAAAAAGTTCTCTTTGATCTTCGTGAGAATTTTCAGAATCCTGCTTTCAGGTGTGCATGAGTAATTATTAGTGATTTACTAGGATCAAGAGTCTGTGTTTGAAATGACCAGAGAAGTGAATAATGGGGAGGGGAACCAGCCTCTGTCTAGAAAATGTATACCAATCTTTTTAAAACTTGGCATAATGGACATCTTGGAATGGATAATTTTTTGCCGTGGGTACTTTTTGGGTTTAGTCAAAGATATTTAGTTAAAGATGTTTGCTTCTACCCAGGGGAGAGTACCAATAACATTTTTTCTAAATTATGAGCATCAAAAACATCTGAAGGCATTGTCAAATGTGCTCTGAGGATCAAATCATCTACCCCTGCTCACAGGCTCAGATGAGAATAGTCCAAGTCTCCATGGATCTGGAGGATGGTGCAGCCGGACGGATTGTTGTTGGTGTCATTGAGTCAGGTCCGGACCCTGGATACCACATGCCCAACAGAAGGAAACACTCACCTGTCCTGCACCATCCTCACAATTGTTCCAAGGTTGCTTCCGTTGTTACCACCACGGTGTCAATCTATTTCACTGAAGTCATTCCTCATTTCTACAGCCCCCCTACTTTACCAAGCACTATGTTCTGCTCCAGGGATTGGTCTTTCCTGACAACATAGCTGAAGTGCATGAGATGAAATGACTCCGTACTTTTGTGTCAGAACGACTCTGGCTGTACTTCATTCAAGACAGATCTGTTTGTCCTCGTGTTTTCATTTGTTATCATGAGCTGAGGTTGCCTTGAGTTGCTTTGAACAGTGCATTCTTCCAGGAGGAGGTCATGTGGCTGAGAGAGCAGGCAGAAAATGTTTTCCAAAAAGGGCCTTGGGAGCCATGTGGTTAGGTCGCGTCAACTTAATTCTAACACGGCAGCACAAAAGCAGCCGGGCTGTTATTTTGGGGTGCTGTGGAGCTGGTTCCAATTCACAGTCATCCTGTGTAGAACACTTTCTATTCCATTGTCTCCTAAGCTTTTTGAAACTCCCTCATATTTGACTCAGAGAATGGTTGCATAATATGTTAGTGCTTTAGCTGGGGTCCCTCCCATTAATCCTTTCTGAGGTTTTTAAATGCCTCCTTCACACATGAGGTCAAATCGCTCCTCTTATCAACCTGCCAGCAGACAAACTGTTCATTTATTAAGTACCTTATGAGTTGCCTGGAGAAGTCAACAAGACAAATCCTATTTCAAGGAACTAAAAATCTGATTGTGGTCATAAAACGAATAGACTATCAAGAAAGGTATAGAACGAATGTCAGATTGGTGAGCAGGAGGCTTCTTTTTGTGGCCCTTCTGTGTCATTAGCATTGGTGATACAGTGGTAGAATTCTTGCCTTCTAAGTGGAAGACCTGGTTTTGTTACCAGCCAATATACTTCATGCACAACCACTGTCTTTCTTTCAGTGGGGATGTATTTTGCTATGAGGTTGCACAGATTTAAGGAAATCCTCCATAATGAAACAGGCCAGGAAGAAAGGCCTGGCTATCTATTGATAGAGCTATTCAATGAAAACCCTACGGATCACAACAGGCCCATTCACGACTAATCACGAGAATGGTACAGCACTGAGCTTACAATGAGCTGGGTTCTGACTTGTAGCAGCTACCAACAAATCTGTGTTTTTAGTTCTATAGGGGAAAGTTCCTTTACCTCTGAGATAAGCTTGTTCCTCTGCCTACTGTGCTTTGTGCTTGTACACTCAGACGTCTATAAGGCTTCTAAGGCAATATTCTGCTCAGCTGGGAAGAGTGCCATCGTTGATTAGAGTTGCCTGCCACGGATGGGAAACCAGGGAGTGGCTGCCATCAGTGCCAAGTTATTGCTCTGCTTAGTCTACATATTCTCTCTGGTCCCTCTAGAGAGGAAATCTCATTCTGATTCCATGATTTTGCTCCATACCAATTGGATTCTAAGAAGGACAGATCATTAAAGCTGGGCATATCAGGAGAAGGTTTTGTGGTCTAGAGGAGAATGTGGGAAGGACTTTATAAAGGATGTTTATTCTTCACAGCTGGCCTCCAGCATCGACTCTTTTGTGCCAAGTTGGATTTTGGTTAACTCTAGGCTGAGCACCTTCTATTGTGTTGCTGGCATGGCAAAAGGGAGGCATGCAGGATATATTGTGTCCCCTGCCATTCTCTGGGGCTTTCATGAAAGGGAATGTCCTTTTAATGAGTCCACCTCAGAGAGTCTGGCCTTTTAGATAAACAAATAAGCACCAGCAGGGGATGTTCAAAAAAGAACTGGGAAAAAAATAAGGCCATATTGAGTGACAGCGCAAATAAAGGAGACCTATAAAGCCTAAAGTTAACAGCTAATGAGCATATCGTCTCCGCTGAGCTTTCTTGGCCAGGGGTTCTTTTGTTGAGACACCAAGAATGTGTGTGTGCTATTTGTACAGGAAGAGGCCCTTCCTGGCCTCTGGCACAGTACTGACTTTTATTTATTCTTATGTTTAGGGTAGGGGCTTGTGTAGAGGACACTTGCAAGGTGAAGGGAAATCTAAAACTAATTTTGACCTAAAGCACCTTGCTTAGCTTTCTGAAGATAAATATTAGTTTTCTTACTTAGGAAATGGGGACAAACATGTAATTCATCTTAGGCAATAATTGTGAGGATCAAATGGGATCATGTGCAGAAAGCATTTAGCACAGCACCTAGTCTGAATTTGAAACATGTTGGCTGCAAGTGGTAATATCATCATTGCCAGCTTGCTGGTCACCCTTAGGGAAATTCTGAGGGTCTAGAGATAGGGAATCTGGCTACTGTTCTGTCCTCTGTTCCCTGTGAGACTTTGGTTACTTGACTCTCCTGTCAACTGAGAGTATTGGACTGGAATGGTTAATTCCTTTAGTAAGAAAATTTTTCCTGTGCTAAGCATGGTCATTCTCTGAAAAGAGGGAAACTGTTTATGTTAAAGCCTTGGTGAACTGTGAGGTATGTAAATTCTGTTTTGTAGTTGCTGTTGTTAACCTTAATGATAATAACAAAAATATCATGGCATATTAAAAGGATAGGGAGGAAGAAAGAAAAGAAGAAAGTGAGAAAATCAGTACTTAGCAATTGAACTTGGTTTCACACAGATAGGTTTATTTTCTTTAAGCAATCAATATGTTTTTGTGAAAATAGTTAAAATATAAGGTCCCTTTCAATATTAATGCCACTCATTCTTCATTTATATAGCTTGCTCATGGAGAAAAATGAAGGGATGGAGGAGGGAGAAAGATTACTTATTTCTCCATAAAGTTAATCAGAGAAATAATTCCACCTAAGAGTTTTATGACTTAGCCCCTGATTAATTGAAGTTTCATTATGCTTCTGAGATGGAACTCCTGAAACAGATTGATTGATGATAATCGATATGAGAGGGTAAACAAATGTAGTAGATAAAAGCCTTTGTTTGTAGTTAATCAAAGGAGAAACCATGGGGAAGTGTACTGAAGATGAGAGTGAAAATATAATCCTGAGGTCTAGTCCTTGGTACATGACCTTGAACGATCGCTTTAGTATGCCCGGTCTCCATTTCCCCTAGGTGAAACCCAGGGTCTGCTCGAGACAATTGCTAAGGTCAGTGTCTGGCATGCCAGTGGATGGTGCTTCCACCTGTGCAACACTGAAAGAATAATAAACAGAGGGAGAGAGAATCTGGCTGCTAAAGTCAAAGAGAAACAGACTCATAAAACCCACTGATTCAAATTAAATGAAGAATTCATGTTGATTTAGAGCAGGCAATCTTGGGCTTCTAAATCACAAGAAGCCTATTTAATCCTGGGGTGGTCCCTTGGGCCTTATCTTCCACAGCTCAGTAGTGCTAATCACAAAGCTCCCTTGGAAGTCAAGATAAAAGAGAGGAGACAGAGATGGAGAGAGAGACTTGTTTAAAAGAAGAAAAATATACCTAACTAACTCAGAAAAGTGTCCCACCCAGATGTAGGTAAAAGGATCACGAAAATCCCAGGCCTTAAAATGAATTTGTTTGTACTTAACACTTTGTAGCCTGATTTAGGCACCTAATCCCAAAACCAAACTCCTTGCTATCAAGTCAACATGATTTATTGGGTACCTCACAGGAGTCAATGAAATAATCTTAAAATGGTGATAAACTCAACCTTACTGCTATAGAATCAATTCCAACGCATAGCAATCCCAGAGCAGAGTAGAATTGCTCCTGTGGGTTTCCAAAACTGGAAATTTTTACAGGAGTAAAAAGCCGTTCCCAGCAACGGGTGGTTTTAAAGCACTGGCCTTGCAGTTAGCAGTCCGAAGATCAACTCACTATGCCACTCACCTTGACAATGGTGCTATTCCCTCTTTTGTACTATGTGTGATATGCCATATGGAAGGAAAAGTCCATAGAAGAAGAGACCATTCATGATCTAAACTGAGCTAAAAAGAAGTCCCTCAATGAACTAGACTGATGCAGGGTCTACGACAATGAGCGTAAACATAGTAATACGTGTGAGGAAGGATAAGAACTGGGTAGTGTTTCCTTCTATTGTTCATAGGGATGGAGAGGAGTCACAACCAATTCAATGCAGCCTAATAACAAAAACAGAAGTCAAATTAATCCGTCTTACATAGGGAGAGAAATACCTTGATCGCTGACTAGTAATGCCATTTCCATGTTTTAAAATCGATGTCAGGTATCTAACATTACTGTTTTAGAGAAAACACATGTGGATGGCTTCAATAAACAAATTTATTTTACAATTTGTTGTTGTTAAATGCCTCAGGGGTTACCATTCAGAGAGACCCTCTGCATAGCAGAATAAAACATTGCCTGGTTCTGTGCATCCTGGCAATATGTCAAAAATACATAAGATGAAGTCTTATCATCTTTGCTTCTAAAAATCATTCTGATTATACTTCTTTTGGGGGCAGATTTCTTATGGAAATTCAGGATACTTTCAATATTCTTTTCCAATGCCATGATTAAAATCGTCTTATTTGGTTTTTCTTAGTCAATGATCAACTTTCACATGCATATGATTGAAAATACCAAGGTTTGGGTCAGGCACATCTTAGGGTTTCAGGTAAAATCCCTGTTTTTCAGTACTTTCAGAGGTCTTATTGTACTAGGTTTATACAATGCAACATGTTCTCTGATTTCTCGACTGCTACTTCCATGAGCATTGATTGTGGATCCAAGCAACACATCCTTGACAATGGCACTCTTTTCTCCATTTTTCATGATTTCACCTATTGGTCCACCCATGAGGATTTTGGTTTTCTTTACATTGAGTTGCGATCCATACTGAAGACTGAAGTCCTTGATCTTCATCATCAAGTGTTTCAAGTCCTCTTCATTTTAAGCAATCAAAGTTGTTTCAACTGTAGCATACCTCAGGTAGCTAATAAGCCTTTTTCCAATTCTGATGCTGTGTTGTTCTTCATAGACTCCAGTTTCTCTGATAATTTGCTAAGATACAGATTGAGTAAGTATGGTAAGAGGATGCAACACTTTCCTGATTTAAAACCAGCCAGTAATTCCTTGTCTTATTCATATAACTCCCTCTTGACCCATGTGAAGATTCATCATAATTACAATGAAGAGTTCCTGAATTCTCATTCTTTTCAAAGTTACCCATAATTTATTATGGTCCACACAGTAAATACCTTATTCAAAAAAGCATAGTCAATAAAACATCTATCTGGTGTTCTCGGCTTTCAGCCCAGATCTATCTGAGATCAGTAATAGTGTTCCTTGTTCCACATCCTCTTCTTAATTCAACCTGGACATCTGCCAGGTCTTTGCTGCAACCACTGTCTGTGATCTTTAGTAAAATTTACTTTCATGTGATATTAATGATATTCTATAATTTGTGCATTCTGCCTGGCCACCTTTCTTTGGGTTGGATGGGATCGCTTCCCAGTTTCCTATCATAGACTAGTGAGTGCTTGCAGCGCTTCATCATCTTCTTAAAACAGTAGGAACCTAGAACAGAGGTCAGCAACTGCAACTCGAGTCATATATGACCCTTGTATGTACATGGGATTCAGAAGTATTTTTTTTATCTTAAGTGCTATTTTATTAAGATGTTGGCAGTTTCATGTGCTTATAAAAATATAGTTATAGTCTCAAATAATTTTAAAATTGGTGTGTTGGACAGAATTGGTTCTTCCATCCCAAAGTTTGCTGACCCCTGGGCTAGAATCTGGATTCAGAGTGCTGGCTGTCGTTTTGTCTGGTGGATCTGGGAGCAGTTTCTTGTCTTGTTTCCTATCAAGAAAGAGCTGGGAATGAAGCTGGGTCCCATGAGATGCAACAGCTTAGACCCACATCCAGCTCTTAGTCATCCAGAGATCTTTCTTCTCTACTTATTTGTTCTGCTTTTATCTCTTGTGAGATGAAAGATGATACAGGCAACACTCTAAAGAAACTCCTTAGATCTGATCAGAAGTGAGATTTGAGTAAGGGTGTTGTAACCAACCTTAAGCCTCTTACCATAGTTTGACTGATCACATCAGGAGTATGATTGTATCATTACCATACTTCCAAATTACATCATTACTTAATTGCTAAACCACTAAGAATGATGTCCCTGCTAAGTTGACACATAGCTTGCAGGGACATAATTCTATCCATGACAGAACTTGTAAGGATGAAGGATTCAACAGACTCACAATTCAGCACTTAGGATTTGAAAATCAACCTTGAGAGTTTAGAAAGTCTTAAGTAGTATGAGTTATTAAATATCAGCAACAGGAGGAATTTGAAATATCTTTCAAAATCTGTGAAACTGAAAATAAGACACTGAGGCCTAGAGAAGGGCTCAGCTTTCACTGGATCCCCATGACTCTCCACAGACCTGGACTGAAATATTAGGACTGGAACAGTACCTGTCTGACTCCTCATGTCGTCTCAGTAACCCTCCTGTGTCCCCACCCATGACCCAAGCCCAGTGACTCATCTGTTTTGCCTGAAAGAAATGCAAAGCAAAATATGCTTTCTGTTTTCCCACTGAATATAGCACAGGTTAATTTAGGTTTCTCCTCAGACACAAAGGCCATCACCTAAACTCGGATGACCGATTGAGTAACTATTTAATTTGGGAAGCAGTATGTGACTTTGTAGAGAGAAGATCTTTATGACCGTAACTTTGGGTCACTCAGAGTCGAAATCAGCTTGATGACCGTGGGTTTGGGGTTGGTATTTTTTGGCATGTGGTGGCACAGGGGGCAGGAGCCCTGGTGGTGTTGTGACTGCTAACTGCAAGATCAGTTTTTCAAAACCATGAGCTGCTCCTTGGGAGAAAGATGAGGCTTTCTACTCCTATGAAGAATGACAGCTTCAAAAGCCCATAGAGTCAGTCCTGTTCTGTCCTGCAATGTGCCGAGGACTCAGAACTGATGCAATGGCAGTGATGGCGTCTGATTAAAAACTGTCTTCATCTAAAAACCCACTTGTTGTGTTCACTTTAAACAAGGCCTACACAATACAAGTTTCTGATCTGTTGAAGGACTTCAAATTGTGGGTTTAGTTTCTAATCCCACTACCATCTCCTGCTAGTCATTTTGTCCTTAAATACGCCCTTGTGCTCGTTGAGCCTTTGATTTCTCAGCTTTAAGACAGGGCCTGTGATGACAGAGCCTACTGAACAGAATTTAACTTGAATTAAATAATAAAACAAAGCAAGAAGCATAGCATTACATGTGAAATGCTGAAGTCCAGGATGTTAGGATAGAGAAGGAAAAAATAAACTCAATTATGCTGGAGAGAGTAGGAAATACTTTCTGAAGGAGGTTGGAAAGTAGTTATATCTTAGAAATTTGCTGCTAATGAATTCACTAACAACACTGAACAGGCACGTGAATAGCTTTGTCCTCTGAGTGCTTTGGAAAGTGGGTTACTGTAGATAAAGTTAGGTTAAAATTTAACATATATCATTTGTTTTCCATTTTGACCCAATTTTAATTTGTTCCAATTTCTTTTATATTCTACTTTCTCTTGGATTCAGGTTTTTCTGTGTTTAATTTTATTGTTGTTGTTGTTGTAGTTGTATAATTCTTGTATAATTCCTTTATATGAAACACAGGATAAGTGAATTTATAGAGACAATAACTAAATGCATAGTTTTTTAGGATTATAGCAGGGCAGGTTGTGAAGTAATAGGAAATTATAATGGGTACAAGAATGAAGATAATATTCTAAAATTGATTGTGGTGATGATTTCACAACTCTTTTAAAAATATTTAAACCATAGAATTGTATTCCACATGAATTATATGCTAATAAAAGTGCCTGCTAAAAGAAGGAGAGAGTCATCTTCAAGAAAGGAGGTGAGGCACTAATCCTAGCTCCAGTTTAAGAACAATCAGTCCCTACATCATGGGTCTGCTTGATACGCATCTTCATGAAAGGGTCACTGAACATAAAGGTACAACAGTAAAATGTGGTGAAGAAGTCAGATGGCACCCGGCTATCAATCAGAATAGTGTCTGTGGCCTGAGAGGCTTGTATTCACACAGGCGGAGATATAAGCAACAAGTCAACTAAGTCCACATGGAAGCAACACACCAGCTTGTGTGACCCAAAGATGACAATTACAAAATTTGAATATGGTGAGGAGAAAAGCATCAGAGCTAAAATTATGAATGCCTAAATTTTGTGAAGTGATATGCGAACCCAAAATCCATCTGCAGAGTATCTAGTAAGACAAAGCAATAGGCAGATCTGCTTTACCAACTGGCAAGAGTCTTGAACAGCCATACTGTCAGCCAGAGGACATAATAATCCTGATTGTGCTAGATTGAACTCATACTTGACCAGGTGACCACCCAATAGATGTGACTTGAATTTTCTCTGGATGCAATTATCTCTTACTGGTTTCATGACAGATTCCCCGCCCCGTCCACCTAACTTTTTGAATGTTGTTGAGGGTCTTTTACTTCAGCATTATGTGTATCTTTGTCTTTCTACTATTATGTTTTTTATCCTTACCACCTTAGTGTGATTTTGTTTTTTATTTTCTTGTTTTGTTTTTATCATTTTCTGTTGGGTCTCCCAGCTGTGGATTCATAATGATAAGAACTGATACAAATGACATAGAGAATATGGGGTGGGGAGTACATCATAGGGAGAGTAGAGGGATTTTGAAAGTAAATAATGAAGACAGGAAGGGAGATGGAGCAGGAGAAGAACTGTGATTGCATCATTCATTCGAAAGGTGATTTAGCCACAGAAGGGGGATTACTCTAAAATGGATATGGGAGCGGTTGCACCATTCTCCTTGATGTGATGAATATTGAACTATTGAATTATATGATATGTAAAATACCTGCCAATAAAACTGTTTTAGAAAAATAGAGAGAAAGAGAGGAGAGGAGAAAGGGTGAAGCCAGGGAAAATAGCCCAAATGAAAGCTCAAAGGAGCTTTCTGATTTTTGTAATGGTTTGGCACTCTGTTTCTGGTTTCAACAACATTACAGTCCTTGACATCTACATTCAAAGATGTTTTCTGTTTTACTTTTCAGAATTTGTTTCCTAGGGTGAAATGGACATTTGTTGAAAAGAGTCACATCATATGTGTTAAGCTAATTTTCTTTTCTTCACCAAGTATGTTTACTATAGTATTTAAGGCATTAGAAAAAATAATAAACAATCACCAAAATCAGCTTACTTGGGCCTTAACTACATAAAAGGTCTTCCAACATTTCATGGAAAAATCCATTATCTCTTAATTCAATGTTTTCCAAGAACAATTTGAAGCCTCGATGGATTTATATTCTCTTTTTCACTAGCTCTCTACTTGATAAATTGTGTTAATATTCCCTTCTACCCCACTTTCAAAGAGTTTATTTGCATTGCCTCTTTTGACCCTCACAGGAAGCCCATGCAATAGTGTAAGCTATGCTTTTGGGCCTTATTTCAAAATTAATGGCATAAGTTTTAGACAGGCAAACAGTAGTTGGCCAAGTTATCTAACATATTCTAGGCTCTCTATAGCTATCAGATGGATGGATAGGTGGATGGATGGATGGATGGATGGATGGATGGATGGATGGATAGGTGGATGGATGGATGGATGGATGGATGGATGGATGGATGATGGTGGAAAATGAAAGGAAGCAAAAGTGGTTGGATAAGATTAAGAAGCATGACTTAGGGGTTGATAGTTGCTCTGCAAGCCTGACATATTTTATCAATTTCCCACAATGATAATCCCATTTTCAGCTGAGAACCTGGGGTGTGGAAAGCAAGCATGCCCTGCAGTCATTTACCTCTGAGCTGCCCTGAAGCCTATGAAGAGAGGACAGTCTGTCTGCTATAATTTTATGATTGAGGGAATCTGGTAATTTTCCTGGAAGCAAGGTCCTTCACCACCAATGTTGTTTACACAAAAACTCGTCCCTTCTCAAATTTGGTAGGAAATCATATGTGTGAAGTTTCTCCTTTATTTGAGACAAATAGAGTCCTTGCTCAATTCCTACCCTGGAGTGTGGGGTTGAGAATACAAATTATTGGATTGGGAAGAGATTATATGAACTAAAGAGGATGTTTAACTATCTAGAAATCACAAGACCTGCATTCAAATCCTAGATTTAAATTTTATAATCTTCATTGATTGAATCACTGCATACTGAATACCTCTCTGTAGCTCTGCCAATCACTGGAAACACAGTAACAAATAAAAAGGATTAGGTACCTGACTTAGTGGATCTTAGTTCTATTGAGATGGGACATAAGCGATTAAATACATGCAATAATGGGAGGGCATCAATGCTCTGAGGTTTTGGGTTTAAAGCAACATGTTGAGAGAAGATAACAATAGAGCGTTTAAATTGTGTACTTGTTTAAAGACTCTCTTTGAGGTGATAGTATTTAAGCCCAACATTAGAGGCAGAGAACATGCTTCCAGTACAAAAATGAAAGAAGACGGTTATCGTCAGAGGGAAACATTTGCACAATGTCCCTGAGAAGAAACACCTGTGGGAGAGCTTGAAGAACTGGAAGAGAAACAGGGGAGCTGAAGTGTTTTTAGAAGCAAGGAACTGATGAGCAGAATTGTATCTGGGGTCTGGCAGGTTTGCCATGTGTCCTGGGAGCTAGCAGGGAGGGCAGAGGCATCAATGGCCAGTTTCTATTTGCCACCACAGGTACCGACACCCACAGTGAGAGTGCACAGTATTCAGCAATTTAAAACAAAGTGCCATTGGTGCTGTTTCTCATCGGTACTGGTCTCCTAATAGGAGACCAGATAGAGGAGGGAGGGGAGGAGCCTGACTGTGCACAGCCTTATAGACCAAGGGAAGATGACTGGATTTTAAGTTAAGGGAAAAACTGGGGAATGGGATGTGAGGCTAATCAAAATTTTAAGAATTTGACTCTGGTTTAGTCACTCAACTTCTCTGTGCCTGTCTTTCCTCTCCTGAAAGTGGGATGAAAGTCCTGATGCTGTTCCCAAGAGGTCAAGTGTCGAATAATGTTCATTACTATGTGTGGATCTGAGTAGTGCAAGATACGCATGCCATGAGATGAAATTGAATCTTGTAATAACAGAGGAAAGCTCTTTGTTAATTCTATAGTATCATGTATGCATAAAGGACTATCAATAATCACCCACCACTGCCTCCTCTAGAGGAGTTTGTATAGAACAGAGAAGAATATCATCAAGAAAATCTGTTCTCCTAAAAGGTACTTTCTATTTGTGTCCCTTTGTTTATTGAAGTTTGAACTTCTTTATTCCATGGCACCAACCTATTCTCTATTTTTGGCCAGGAGTCATCAAACAGGCTCAAGTGTGTTTTTTAACTCTGGGAAATGAAAGTACCAGGAGAGGACACGATGGGCATCACTGAGAGTGAAGACAGCAGGTGTTTGTCTAATACTGGGCACTTCATGCTTTCTTCCCACAGTAGGTGAAAATGGGCCCTCATTAGTCATAGGTTCCCTATTATCTATGAAGGAATTGTGAAAAATAATTCTGATGTGATGATAATCAGAATAACAAATGATTAGGAATGCATAAAGTTATATATACACACATGTATATATATATAGACTTTTGCTGCTTCTCTGAAAGCATTTTTCCAATCTATTGTTTTAATTTAGCTCACACTCATGCAGAGGGAGAGTGGGAGTGTTCTAATTGGGGAAATGGCTACAACGTGCTGACGTGATTTGCCTCAAGGTTACCCTGTAAGTGATGAAGAAGGTGAAACCAGGTGACAAAGTTCCCAAGTCATGTCCCAGAACTCTGGGTGTAGCCCTCTTACTTCTCAGGAGGGTCTTGGGAAGCAAAACTGAGAATTTAAAATCCAGATTTAATAAAGTAGAACTGGGGCATTTGGGGTCCATATACAAATCTTTCTTGATCTTATGATGCGACTTCACCCTCCTTCTCTACCCCATTCTGTAAAGAAAGAAGCTGTGGGTCTTGTGAAGGAGCCCACACAGGTAGGTCCGTTTTTCACCGCCTGACCAATACCAATGGATACTCCTGTCATGCTTTCTTTCAGCTCTACCCATAGCTGGGGAATGAAGGGGAATGGAGAAAGCAGACGAAGCTCAGGTATTCCTCAGGGAAAGACAAAGTCAGAGAGTGAATCATCCTTACTCACTCACACCAAGCCGAATCACTGCCATCAAGTCACAGAAGCTCTTTAGAAGAGAGGAGAGCCATCTCTTTGGATTTATCAAGATAGACATGACTATGGGAGCAGAATGCCTCATCTTTCTCCTTCCTCCTTGTCTCAGAGTTTTTCATGACTTTACTTGTTTCTCTCCATGGGAAAGGCAGACTCTGTGACCTTGGGCCTGCTCTTTCTTTGCCCTGGACCTCCTGTGCTCTCCGCTCAGGGATTTGAACAAAAAAGTCTTCAAGTTTCTTCTGATTTTACCATTTACCAAAATGTTAAACTATTTTGACCTTACCATTGAATTATTGGTAATATAAGCTAATATTCTAGAGATGGATACTCTACATAGAAAAAGAAGACACATTCTTTACTCCCATTATTGTTCAGTACCAAATCCCTTTCTCCACACCTCAAATTTCCTGGCCAGTAAGTTAAAAGGTCCTAGTTAAAGAACTTTATATTTTTCTCCCTTGAAACTTAACTCTAATAATAAAAAAGCCCCACAGTAGGGAAAAAAACATAGGCACACTGAGGGCACATCATGTGTAAGGCACTATGAAACAAGATATGAGATGCACATAGAAAGAGCAGGCACAGAAAAGTACATAGCAAATATGCATTAAATCCAACTTGTATCTAGTATCATCCCCATACGCTGGATAAATAAATCCAGTTCAGATCAATTATATTTCACATTTGTTCTGAAATCAACTTCAAATTATATATATATTCATATATTCTTCTAACACTAACCACTTGATCTAACTCAGACCTTACAAGGTTAAGGGCATAATCTTCCAAACTACTATGGGGTTATTCGCTTGCCAATTACAAGCTTGAAGATCCTCAGTGCACCCTCCCTTCTGACCTGCTGACCTCCACCACTCCTTTTGAATAGATATATCCCTACAGTCACCCCTAGGACTCAGAAAGTATCATGCTACACTTACAGTTTTATTAGAACAAGAGCCATTCAAGTAAGGAAACATCCAAGGTGAGAACCAGGAGGATTCTCCTTGTGAAGCTTCCAGGTCCATAAAACATAAGTTGCCCTCCCACAAGGAAGTTCATGGAGATTCAGAATCCAAAGCCCTTATCAGAAATCTCTTTTTAAGTAGGCATCATCGGCTCGATCATTACTGCATGTGATTAAACTCAAGTTCCAGTTCAATCTCCCTAATTCAGCTAATATCATACCATTGGTATGTGGTGAGGCTTTCTGGCATGGTAAGCCTCCACCCAAGAGTACGTGCTAGCACTCTCTATTAGATAGATGTGATCTGGATCCCTCATGAGAAACACTTCCATCGCTGGGGAAATTCGAAGGTACTTTATAGAGGTTATCACTAAATAACCAAGAAGCAAAAACCAAATCCTTTGTGCACAGTTAATTGCATATCCCACAGTCATCATCATCTACAATATCGTCATCATCATCATTATACTCAAAGTGGTAATTTAGTGGAAGAAGTGGTTTTATTTCATCTAACCACCCATACCATCAACATCTCTCTCTCTCTCTTACAGAGTTTCTATATTCTACATTTCAGTATTTCCCCTGAGATCATGTAATCATTACTCAAACCTAGAGATGCTAAATCATGGAATTAATGTTTAAAGTCGCCACTTTCATTGATTTTTCAATACAATATGGCTACCCTACACTTTATCTTATCCACTTTGTGCCTAAAACACAGAGACATCTGAGTGCAGTGGGATCAACATGACCTTTGGACTGAGAATCTGAAGCTCATGTATGAACCTTGGAACCTCAGTCTGGTGCTTTTCCTCAACCTCCTTCTCGGATGATGAAATGGTTTAAAATAATCATCCAACTTGCATCCTAGAGTGAACAAGGGGTTTAAATGGGGTCATAGATGAGAAAATCCTTTGCCTATTATACTATTCTGTCCGATAAAGGATGCTCATCTTGTCAATATTACACACTGGTGCCAGAGAAGCTGGTTGAGGCTGCTACATGTTGTTAGAGGCTGAATTTGTATTCAGTGAAAAGAGAATGAAAGGGGAGAGAGCTTCTTTCTCTGCTCATGTTCCTGCTGCTGTCTGTATTCAGAGAGACTCCCTGGTACCTTGGCAGTGCTGCTCGGTGGGATGTCTCTGACTTTGATGCTGTGTGTGTCAACATTCTAACATGACATCAGCTGAGATCGTTGTGAGTTTGGCGAGATATCTTATGACAGGTTTTGCCTAAAGATGTTTCAATAGATAACCCTTTAAGCATAACAAAGGTAGTTTATGGCTTTCACAGGGAACCCAGGGGTTTAGGTAGCAGCACAGTTCGAAGATTGGCAGGTAGACAGCTTCCTACTCTGCTCCCTCTCCCGTCCCCCCTTCGCTACATGTCTGTGAGGTATCCTCACTTGTCACCATAAGTATGCTCTTCTGTTTAGTTCCATTGACATTCTGTCCACACTGACAGCAATGGTGAAAGGACATGATACTATTTCCTAGTTGAATGTTCAAATTGGAAGAACCTTACTCAGTCACTCATCTTCTTTTAAAATGCAAATCACCTCATCCTGCGGTTTAAAATCCTCTTCTTAAAAAAAAAATCCTTCTGAAAACTATCATACTTAAAATAAAGTCCAGTTGCATTGCCTCAGTCTGCCTTGGTTTCCTGACATCTTAGATAGCATCACCCACTCAAAACCCTTGTTCATTCTGCTCAAGCCACCATAGCTTTCTTTCTGTTCTTCAAGCATACCAAGTTTTCTCCTAAATTAGAGATTACATGCCTACAAAGCTCTCCCTATTTTTCACAACTGGTTCCTTCCTATCATCCAGTTCCATTTCAGCTCTAATATTAGTTTTCAAATTAGATGAGCTTTCACATATCTGAGCCCCTACTCTATCCCCCACACCCCAGACTGCTTCCACCCCATTTTTGTGCTGTGTTATTCATAATAACAAACCAGAAATGGGTTGTCATAAAACCAATTCAGATCCATAGTGACCCCATGTATGTCACAATAGAACTGTGTTCCATAGGGTTTTCAATAACTAATTTGGGGGAAGTCGATGGCCTATGATATTTCTCCAGAGGCCCTATGAGTGTACACAAACCACAAATCTTTCAGTTTAGTAGAATGGTGAATTAACTACCTCCATATACTACTCAGGCACTCCATTCTATTCATTCCAAAAAAACTAAAGCCACTGTCATTACATGGATTCCAGGTATTCTAAAGGACAGAGTAGCACTTCTCCTGAAGGTAAATCTTTAAGGGAACAGGCAGCCTCGTTTTTCTCCCATGGTGGTGCTGATGAGCTGGACACTCAAACGGGCCCTTAGCAGTCCAGCACCTCATCCATGCATCCCTGGGAGAACGTCTTGCATTCATAATGCATCTTTATATGTTTATTGTCTTACTGGTGCCAGAGAATAGAGATCCTTTCTTTCTTACTGTCTTCCAAATTTCCAGCTTTTAAGAATAAAGGTCCTATAGCACACAATAGATGTCCAACGAATGCTTCTTGAAAAGAGGTCATAGACAGAGAAGAAACTCCATCACTATATTCTTGTTTTCTCTTTGAAGTTTTAAGACTAGCACCTTGGCACCGTACTGAAACTTTGCCAAGTTATAACATTCAGAGGTTCTTGATGTGGTTTTCATGAATTCATAGGGCATCTGTGAATGAAGATCAGGGCCCCTATAAAAGTGGGGGCATATTTCTGGGGAGAATATTCATAGCTTTAGCAAAAGATGCTTAACTCCTTAGTTAAGAACTTCTGGGTTCTGTGCTATAGAATGACTGTAGAGACAGATGGACTCAGCATAGCTTTGAAGACCTCCCTCTTTTCTTACAACTAGCATGCCTAGTAGATTTACCATAGACTCCATAGAATACAGTGTCAAATGAAAACTCACACTCACCACCAGTGTGTCCATTTTTACTTGCAGTGATCTTAGAGGACAGAATACAACTGACCCTTTAGGTTTCTGACGTTGTGAGTCTTGTTATCCCCCCAAACTCATTTTATTGGGAGGTAATACAGATTTCATAGGATTCCATCACTCAGCAGCATCAAGCACTATTATGCAATTGTTGCCACAATTAGTTTCAAAACTCTATGTTCTTTCTTGAACTCCTTGACAGCAGCTCCTTTTTAAACCACCACCCTCCCACTGCCACCACCATCACTATACCCCTCAGAAACCCCTTTCCAACGTGGGTCCCTGTGGGCGCATCAATCCTGGGTTTTATATACTGGGAAATAGAAAGCATATAACAAAAATTGAAAGCCTCCAAGAGCATAATGCACCTAAGATAAATCCCAATATGAACAAGCAACAACAACAGCAGCAAAATATAGGAAATGTTGAAAATCAGATCAGGCGTCTGTGCATCAGAGAGAATATCAACGGACAAACTTTTAGCTATTCAAGTCAGATTTATCATTTTGATCTTCTATAGACATCTTTCCGTTGAGCTCTATTTAGTAAACATACCCCGCCCAACCCTCTATTATGGGTAAAGGGAAGTCATGGGAGACTTATTTCCTATGTAGATCCCACAAATGTGTCTTGGGCTCCCACTTTCATCCATACCTTCCTGCACACCAGATTTTCACAAATTAGCCTCTGATACTATTTTCTCCTTCAATTTTGGATTATGATTAGCAAACCTTTGGTGACCAATTTTCATGTGCTTCTTCCATGTGAATTTACTTGGCATCTTACTTAGATGGCTGCTCATTTGGAAACAAACTTTTAAGATCCAAGATGATATTTCATTTGATAGCCAGACACCATCTTATATCTTCACCACAGTTTACTATCAAACCCATATATTCTGTGTTCTCTCCCTGAGGGCAAGCAGTAAGCAGAGCAGTGGAAGAACCAATTTTTGAAAAATTTGAGCTAGGATTAATTGTGAGCTCCAAAATCATTCCTAAATCTTTTTTCTTTTTTTTTGGCATCACTGCCCTCTGGTGGTATGGGAGCTACCCAGTCTTGCTGGTGCTGGATTTGAACCTCCAAGCCAGTGGACCGCAGTCCTGCACTCAACCACTGTGCCACCGGGCCTAAGCCTCATTCCTAGATCTGTGTGTGTGTGTGTGTGTGTGTGTGTGTGTGTGTGTGTGTGTGTGGTGTCTGCCTTTGGCTCCCCTACAAAACCTCCTTGTTAATTTATGGTATAGAGTCTTACGGATCATTCCCCTGGGGCACAACAGTCTTCTGTTAGTATTGTCTTCTTTAGCCATTGGTATTAATTTTTGTAAGCCTTGTTGAGAGGAGGACATTGGGCCAATGTAGGCTAACTCCATATCACAGTACCTGAATTATTCACTTGTACAGAATCCATCCTTCTGTGACTGAACACTATTTATACAAACAATCAGAGTTAACTA
Source organism: Nesogale talazaci (assembly GCA_004026705.1). Classification (NCBI taxonomy): domain Eukaryota; kingdom Metazoa; phylum Chordata; class Mammalia; order Afrosoricida; family Tenrecidae; genus Nesogale; species Nesogale talazaci. The sequence continues at coordinate 47,055 of PVJH01006002.1, read as the reverse complement.
TCTAGGAAATTTTATAATAGTATTCACGAAGAATCTCAGTCACATGTTTGCCAGTATAATATGAGAGGGATACCCCTCCCCCAAAAAAACACACCCCCGGAATTGCACTGGGCTGAGCAGAGCTTTCATAGTATGCATGTTTCCCAATAGGCAAGCATCAGGCAACCCGCTCTGAGTTAGTGCACCCACTGGCTTTGCCTGGGAGCATTCTCTCTGGCCATAGTGAATTTTTTCGTAAAAGCAGCTTCACTCAAATCTCAATTTTTGTAATGGTTGATTTAAGAGAACAACGTGCAGCTGTACAATTTTATTTCCTTCAGGAAAAGTGCTACAGAAACTGTTGTGATGTTGAACACAACTTAAAAGGACAGCATCGTAGGGAAAACTCAAGTGTATGTGTGTGTGTGTTTTTTTTCATTTCAAAAGATGTTAAGTATTGATTGATGACAAACCTTGTTCTGGATCTTCATAAACTTCCCCCAAAGATGAAAATGTCTATTCATAGTGCATTGGGAGTCCTGTTCCCAAAGGCCGGACTGTTCATCAAGCTTTCTATGTAGAAGTTCTGCAAAGATTGTGTAGCAGCATATGACACAAAAGGCCTGATTGGGGGCTGAGACTCGGTGGTGTAAATGGCTGAGTATGGGACTGTGGCCCGTGGGCTCGGCTTTCAGGGGCAGCACTGGGTAGCTCCCATGGCCAACAGAGGGCAGTGATGCCCCCCCAAAATGTTTTAAAAGACCTGATTGGTAGCGGACAGGGCACTGACTTTGCCAAACACAGGCACCCACTTTTTAGCCATCTCAGCACACCAGCTTTTGGTAAAAAGCAGCATGCCTCTCTTGCCCCATGCACCTGACCTCACTCCATGGGACTTCTTTTTGTTTCTGGGAATGCAGATATCAAAGGACAGTGATTGATGATGTAGAAAAGAAGAAAAAAAACGAGGAAGGGTCTATCAGCCATCCAAACACATGAGTATGAAAAATGTTTCCAAGGATGGAATTGCATCTTTGACAAATGCATTAAGTGTAATGGAGAGGACTTTGAAGGTGATATGGTTTTTGGACAAAAATTTACATAGCTTTTGAAAAAAATTCTGGATTTTTGGGGGGTATGCCATCATATATCTTAACATATAGGGAACTGATGCAGCAAGACCATGTTTATCCCCATACAAACAAACAATCTTGGTAAAGTTTCCTCAGAAACCAAGAGCTTTCCATCTTAAATCCTCAGTTTACAAATGTGTCTGAGCTAGACTATCAGCACTGGAGCTCGTTGATGTAGCATCTGAAGCATGCTGTGTGCCCTCAAGATCCAGGAGTCAATGCCCCAGCATTCCATGGCACTTGGTGTATGTTCCCAGGATGTACCCAGGTGTCTGGGTCAAAGTGATCCATTCAGTACATTTCACCAGGGACACAACCCCTTTGGTCCCCCAAAGTATTTTCAGTTTTTCTTCCCTAATGCCCACCTGAAGGTCAGTCATCCCAGTTTTCCTATCAATAGTCACATGCTTTTGTTCCGCTAGACATATTTGCAACCTTTCGCCTCGCCTGACTTGGTTTTCCCACCAGTAGTCCTCATCCCTCTAATAGGGCTGTCTACCTGTCCAGGAGGACCTGAAGCTATAAATCTTGATGGGAAAAGACAGCCTCCACTTTCTAACACCCAGTTACTGAGTCAGTGAACTGCAGATATTTTAGGAAACTCCCTATTTGCTACCAGGGCTCTCTACCATATAGAGCGGGCATGGGAAAAGACGGTGGGAGGTCTGTGTCTGAACTCCTCTGATTTCACAAGGGGGAAGTAATATCAAACTCATCATCAACCCAACACCAATTCCTATGAGGCAGGGGGTTCAGACATACATCCAATCTTTAGCCCTCTTTACAATTCAGACACAAATCATCCATTTCACAGCTCTCTCTACTTCTCAGCAGTATTAGATCATTCACTACAATCTCCACACAGAACTCACAGACTATGTCCACAATAATGGGCTTTATTAGGGAAGTTAACAGATGATAATTCAGGATCAGAAAGCTTCAACACAGTCCTTTCATGAAGACCTTCTCTTCCCTATCCTGCCTGTTGGCCTGGCCTTCGTCCTGCTCTGGCAGTGTTGCTAAGCACTTTTTGCACTGCTGGTAAATGCCCAGAGGGCATTCCATTCCCCAAAAAGACCCAGTGTAAGGTACTTAGATTTAATGGGGTGGGTCAACAAATTTAACTCTCCAATTTAGTTCCTGGAAGCACCACAGTCTAAGAATGAGCCGCTTGTCACAGACACTCAGTTTTATGCAGTTGTGTAGGCCACAAAGCCCACCCCTCAGTTTCATGCTCTAGTTTTTTGGTTTCTGCTGCTCCTCTGTCACTCCTCTGTTGCTTCTCTGGTGTCAAAGTTTTTGGCTCCTGGGTCAAAGAGAACGATGCACAGGGATCTCGGGGTCCAAAAGGATACACTCCAGTCACCACCCCCAATATGTCTCTCCCCTACTTACCTTTCTATTGTGGATTGTAAATCACTGCACCGCAGCGCTGCTTCTTATTACCAAAGCAGCTCTGTTCTAAGCAACTTATTTCCATGATAAATCTTTGATGCTAGAAGCTGGAGTCAGATTCCCACAGGAATCAAAGAATTCCAGGGTTGGCAAGACATTTAAGCCAATGTGTCTCAACTGCAGCATGCAACAGAATTTTCTAGGAAACATTTTACAACTGCACATTTTTAGATTCCTACTTGAATTTTTTATTCAGTAGGCTTCGGAGTCAAGTTCACAAATCTGACAGAGGGTGTTGCCATAAGTTGGAAGGGACTGTCAGCCTCTGTCTTTTTTATGGGGATCTGTGTGTTTAAAAGGAATCCTGGTAACAAAGTGGAGTAGAAATTGGGCTGCATACCACAATGTCAATAGTTCGAAGGCGGCAGTCACTCCATGGGAAAAAAGATGAGGGCTGCCCACTCCTGGCAAGAGTTACAGTCTCTAAACGCTACAGTTCCAGAATGTCCTTTAGGGTTACTCTGAGTCAGAATGGATTCAATGGCAGTAAGATATGTTTTAAAAGATCTACTAATGATCAATTATTCTTTTTGAGAAACATTTCCCTCATCTAGGCCTCCATTGACCAGATAGAAACCCAAGGAAGGAAGTTGACAAAGGAAAGTCAGTCACGCAGGAGTCAGTGATAGTATCTGACAATCAGGTATCCTGATATCTCAACATACCTCCCAATGCACCAACTCTGTGCTTCACTACCAAGAGCTGGAGATGCCTTCACTGCTCTGCAAAGGTCAGCATTTCAGTGTGCTTTCCTGATTGCCCATGTCTGCCCTGACAGTGTCAATGACTGCTGGGGTGGTATATCCCAAAGGAAGAGGCCTTTAGAAAATCGATCTATTTCATTAGTCATGAATGTGCATCCCAGCTTCCTCCTGTATGTCCACAGTGCTTCAAATTTCCGTGGCCATTAACTGATTTCAGGATATGGTTCTGCACAAGTCTTCTGTGTGGGAAGACTTCCTTCCTTATCTCTTGCTGACTCAGAGCACTACCATATGCTGTGTATTAACACGGTGCTATCACTTAGGTTATCATGTGGGTGTGTTCCGGGGGAAAATTATTTAACAGCTGAAAAGATATCACAAGCTTTGCACATATCATTTGAGGTATTACTCAGTAGGAATATTGGCTGTCGTGCCCAATTTGTATACCCTCCCACTGTATTTTTATGCAGAAAGTCGGCATGATCTGTCGATCCCTGTCTCTGTCAGTTCTTTCAGAGCAGATGCACTTAAAGTCATGGAGACCAGAGTAAGCAAATCTAAAGTGTTTAATCTATTATTAATCAGTCAGTTGCCAAAATGATAGAACTCTAGGGGAAGCCTGAGGAAGACATCAATATTTATGACCTTGTTAGTGATTGCATGTTTTTCCTTCTTTCTTAATCTCTCCTTCCCCTCCCCTTAATATAAGAAGCATATGAAGTCTGTTATGTTTAATGCCATTGTATAAAGCAGGAATGTCAAGTAATATTGCACGTTTGTTTGAGAATATTGGATGTTAAGACTGTGTCAACCTCTGCTAGATTGGGTTAACAAAACCACTCTGCCATCCATAGATATTCATCAGGAGGAGCTTAATCTGAGTTCCTTTAAAAGTAATTCATTTTGTTTAGGAAACAACTGAAACTCCGATAGAGGAGGAACTGCTTCATGCACATACATTTATTCACCACTCAACAAACATTCCAGAAAAGAAAAAAAAACATGCTGTTTTCCTTCCAAAACTCAGTCAAGGTAAACCAGATCACAAAGGAATGGTGCAAGATTGGGTAGCATTTCACTCCATTGTGCTTAGTTTCATCATGAGTTATGTCAATTAACAAGAAGAAGAAGAAGCACTAACTGGTTACCTCACCATGCTTGGGAAAGTTGAAGGACACTGAAAAAGAGAAAGCCTCTCCCCACCCCCAATGAAATGGATTGACACAGTGGGCTATAACAACAGGCAATTGCAAGACTGACACAGAACTAGACAGTATTGTGTTCTATTGTATATGAGGAGGTTATTAGGTAGGACTGATTCAGAAGCACCTAGCTGCAACAAACTGTGTGTCAGTGTGTGAGCTGCCAGAGACAAGAAGAGAAGTGCTAACAAAAACATCTAACATGTATTGGCCCTTTCCTAGGTTCTGGGTGCATACTAAGTCTCTTCAATGGCTTCCCCTTCTGACAGCTCTTCAATGGCTTCTGACTGTACATACAATAAATGCAAGTGCTTCCCCTTAGAGGTCCCATGTGATTTTACTCTGTCTACCATTCTGACTTACTTCATTTCATTCTCCCTCCATTCCCTATGCTACAGCCTTTTAGTATTCTCATTACTGAGATCTATACCAAGCTTATTGCCCTGTACAAACTATCCACTCAGCCTAGACTGTCCAGCCCCCTGGTCTTATCACTTCTGACTGTTCATATTTCAGGGTGCAGTGCAAACTTTACTTTTTCAGTAAAGTTGATAATGAATTACTCTATCCCCAAGTGATTAATCACTGTCTAATACAGCATTGTTTTAGTGTCGCTTAAAACAGTAATATGCTCATAGTTCTGGCTTAGGGGAGGGGACTGATATGTAGCATATTCCCATTTCCACAGAGTAAATTTCTCGATTGTCACTGATTCTTCAGACAATGTTGGGAGAGATGGACACTCAGCTCTTATGAACTTATAAGGCCCCTGCAGTGCACTTTTTCACTATGAAAAGTGATCATGTTTATTTCTCTATTTTAACTCTGTTTTCCACCCAGGCAATGTAAAATCTGAAATAAAAGAATGTCTCTCTATTTATGGGTGTTTTCCTAACATTTAGGTTCAGACCTTGGATATGCTAACCACTTCATAAATATCCAGAATAAAGACTATCAGTTTGAGCTCAGGAAATTTGTCTCCAGAACACCTGCTTTAAATCCTAAGCAATAGGATAATTTGGTGACACCCCTAACTCTTGAAGAACTTACCATCTAGGGAAAAAAATCAACTGAGCAAAAAGGAACATTGTAGTCATGGCAGAAGTATGGTAATATATGATAAAGATCCAATGAACAAAAGCATATATATAACTCTTCCGGTGGAGATTGAGTAGTATGGTGACAAGGCAAGGCTATGCAATGGAGGCAATATTTGATCGAAATCTTGGGTGTATGTCATGACAGTGTGTCCTCCACCAGTGTTGCTTCCCAACAAAGGCAATTGACATTCTGAAAACTTCTTGTATCAGGAAGTGGAATCAAGCATCAGTTAAATGTAAAGAAAACCAATGAAGGGTTCTTGAGATGGCTTGAAGGTAGCCTATATATTTCAGCGCACAGAAAAGCTGACGATCCACTTGAGATGCACTTCAACCCAGGAGCTTAGCTTCTCCTCCTCACTGCTGCTGCTGTAGCATGCTCTATGAGTAAGGGCTCCTTCTACCCCAGACTGAATTGCTTGTCCATTTCTGCTTCTGATGCTTTGCTTCTTGGGTCAAAATTCCAGGTGAGTGTAAAGTATACTATGGCACCTGGCCCTTTGACTTTGTTAGCGGCCAGAGAAATGTCAAAGCTGTCATTGACAGCTACCTAAACTTTGATGTTTCTTCCCTCTGTCTTCCCCCTCACCCCAACTCAGTCACTGACTCCCTTTGCCAACTCTTGCATCCTACCTTTCTTTTCATTGCCACTACATCATCATGACCCAAATGTAGCTTTATTCATCCATCCATTCAATTCCTTCACTCAACAAATGTTAAGTATATACTATGTGAAATGCAATATAGCAGGCCTTGGGGAATGCAACAATAAGTGCAAAGCAGAGATGTCTTTCTCTCAAAGAGGATATATTCTAGTGGGGACAGGTAGTCAGTTACTAAAGGATCACATCAATAAATGGGTCATTACAATGGTGGCAGCTATTACAAAGAAGAGCGGATGGTGCTGTGAGAACTTCAAACAGTGCATTTGGCATAGGCAGGGACACCAGGTAAGACTTCTCAAATGAAGCTACATATAGCCTAAAATCTGAAGGATAAGTGGTAGTGTTAAGGCACCAAAGAAGAGAAAAATAATTCCTGCCATTTGGAGCAGTGTATAGACTTTGACGAAAGGAAAGATAGCTCCGAACAGCAGAATGAAAGTAAGCTGGTTTGAATAGTCTAAAGGAAGGAAGGAGGAAGACAGGATGATGGAAGACTGGGAAAATATACTTTGCCTGTGGTTATGAATATAGGTCTCATCTTAAGAAAGATGGGAAGAAATGTTAACTTATATGAGGATAAAGCAAGAAGTATTGTAGGGTCTCATATCACATAAACACTCAACTTCTTCAAACAAAATATGTTTTGTTTTGTTTTTCTTTATGATCAAAGCACGTCTTAACATGTCTGTCATCAGTGGATGGCCACAAATTCTTTCAAAAAATACTCTTGCCTTAATTTCATTAGGATAGCTTCAAAAAAGAAAAGAAAGAAAAAAAGGAAGGAAGAAAAAAAAGAAATCTTATCAAAATAGTGTCTTCCAAGCAGACCGACTGGGTCAATTAAATTCAAGGCAAAGAAGCCTCCTCCAAAATTCATGACCTTTGTTTTTGTTGCTATTGTTTTGGAAAACCAAAAGGGACTTTTGATAGATTTTATTCAAAGGACACTGGATGATCATAAAGAAATCTCAATTTAAGAAAATTGAAGACTGGGGGTGGGGGTGGGAGTGGGGGTGGGGAAAAAAACTCTGGGAAATTTTCACTGAGAAATTCCACCTACCCATACCCGTTTCTCAGCAAGGGGACCTTGATGGCATAGGAGCTCTGAGTTGGGCTGCAATCAGAAAGATGAGCAACTCAAAAACCCTAGCTGCTTAGATGAAGAAAGGTGGGATTTTCTACTCCATAAAGAGTCACGATCTCAGAATCCCACAGGGGCAGTTCTGCCCTGTCCTACAGGGTCATCACATGTCTGCACAGACTCTATGGCAGTGAAAGTTATCACAACTCAGCATTTGCTCATTCTTCAAGAGTAGCCTATGAGAATTCTGTCAGAAACTCTTACCCAATTTACACTGCATTCCTAATCTTGCCTCTTTAGACTTCTTTTTGTTTCTAATACTCAAAAAGTATTGAAAAGAAATATGATGTGAATCCCTCAAGGGAGCTGAAACTGTCATTTTGATGTGTAGAATTCTTTGGGGAAGAATTAGATGTGTTAGACCTATAGAGGCAAAGGTGCCCTATAAAGATACAAGTCTGTACACTTGTGAGGGCATTACTTACCATCAAACAATAACTTCACATTTCGATATTTTTATATGATAAAATCTTCCATCAGTTTATAAGGTATTTTTTTTTGTTTTGTTTTTCTGTTGTTTTTTACTTACCTCAGATGCCAAGAAAAGTCCATTCTTACATTCCTTCTCTGTCTTGTCCTCTGGCTCCTCTGATGCATCCTCTACCACGGTTTCTTTTCCAAAGTTCCCTGTGTGTGTCTCCTTTCTGCTACTGCTCTACTCCAAACATCAACAGTTGTTTTCCATTTCCTACCAGGTAAATTCTGGACAGATCATCACTGATGATTTTTATAACCCAGCACCAATAACTCTTCATATGCTGTCTCTCATTATTGGGAAAGGCACATATCATATTGTTTGAAAGCAGGGATTTTTGGAGTCAAAGAGACTGTTTGAATCTTGGGTCTTTCATTTGCTACTTTGGGGACTCAGAAGTCTTTGTATCTATAAAATGGAATCAAAATGTAAGAATTAAATCAGATAAGGGTACAAATTCTTGTGCATAATCTGCAGTATATAGAAAGTAGTGGTTAAATAATAACCTATTAGACCAACTGATGAACTTACTATCAAGTATGCTTAGCTAATGGCTCTCAATTAGATTATATAAATACACTATTTTTCTGTGCATATTTTTATACCACATAATATTGAACTCTTTGATCTGAGGTCACTCTGTCTCCTGAATCTCTACCAGTTTTCTAGGATGATTTTATTCTGAATTCTTAAAAGATCTCATATAATTTTATTTGTGTCAATTATTTCCCAATCATTTTACAGGTTTTGTGTCTTCTTTAGTTATTAGCTTTATAAATCCAGGCATCATGTTTTCTATTTGCTTAACCACACTTTTAACACTGAGTATAATATTTGGCACATTATATTTAATGCAGAATCCTTGAATAATAATAAATAACAACAGAAAAAATGAAGCTAAAAAAAGAATGCAGATTTTAATAGTGCTAGAAGTAGGTGGAAGGGAGAAGCTATTCAATGCATCTTGGTAATAAAATGATGTCCCTTGCTAAGCTTGTTTACTTATTTATAATCTGGAAATCATGTTGCCCACCATCTATTTAGTTCCATGACTAAATAGGTTTATGAAGTGCTTTGTACTGCCTGGGGGAAAGATGGTATAGAAATTTAAATCAGTACATGTGACTGCTCCAGAAAGGAAAGAAGAAAACATCAATTTAGGATTCCTCTAGCAGAGGTGCTCCAAGAATTTTGTATATCCCTTCAAAGGTGAACTAATTTACACTTTTTTGGGGGGGGTATCACTGCCTTCTGGTGGTCGTGGGAGCTACCCAGCGCTGCTCCAGAGAGCCGCCACTGGATTTGAACTGCTAAGCCTGCGGGCCTCTATCCCGCACTCAACCACTTATGCCACCGGGGCTCAGCCCCTAATTTACACTTTTATGCCCCTAATGTATACTATTAAAAGAATTATGAACTTTAAAACTTGGAAAAATTGTTCCCACATTGACCTGCTAGATATAGAATAATTATAAAGGATCATGTAAGGGCTGAGGCCTGGTGGCATAGTGGTTGAGTGTGGGACTGTGGCCTTGGCAGTTCAAATCCAGCTATGACTCTCCAAGATCACAGCTGGGTAGCTCTCATGACCACCAGAGGGCAGTGATTACCCCCTCAAAAACCAAAAAAAAAAAAACCAAAAACCCAAAACAAAGGCTCATATAAGTAGTTTCTCAGATTGAAGTCAGCCACCCAGCAACATTTTTCTTAAGGACTGCAGTACACTACTCTGTGTCTCTGTGTGTGCTTTCTTCATCTCAAATAATGAGGAATTTATCTTGAAGTGGTCACTTTTTAAAACTGAGTACTGCCATCAGAATCAAGGTTCTTGATGGCTTGTTCGTTTACTGTGATATTGGTACTATGCATTCTAGTGTAATTGTGATGGACTATTGGAGCTGGGTTGGAAATGGATAAGGGGGTAAGCAGTACTTAGCAAAATGACAACAGGTGGCATAATGATGGAAGAAGATGGAACACTGGTCAGGGAATGAGATACGCATACGGTGCACAGTAGTGTCGATCTGCTGGACTCATTCATTGAAGCCATTTAATAATACAGTAAGCCAAAAACAGCACAGACTTTGCCATTGAGTCAATGTTGGCTCACAGTGACTCCCCGTGGACATCCGAGACGAACTTTTTATGAAGGTGGAAAGCCCCGTGTTTCTCCCATGGAGCTGCTGGTGGTTACAAACCGCCAAGCACACAGATGCAAGCATGATGTATAATCACTGCATCACTAGGGCTCCACATAACATAACACCATGTAAATAATACAGAGGTTTGGGGTTTTTTTTTTTAACTCAAGTAAATACCATGGTTTGTCCCATTCTATTAATATGGACATTCCAACAATATTGATTTTTTTATTGGGGGCTCATGCAACTCATCACAAACCATACTTCCATCCATTGTATGTCAAGCATATTTGTACATCTGTTGCCCTCATCAAAACATTTGCTTTCTACTTAAGCCCTTGGCATCAGCTCCTCATTATGTTTTTGCTTCAACTGTAAATTTTCTTTGGCTTAATATTCTTAAGATAATTATAGGCATCGAGTTGAACCTTGGTTTAGTACTTGAATAACTTTAAGTATTATTATAATAAAATAATTTGTGATCATTGTGAGTCGAGGGAACAGCATAGTGTCTTTCAAAGGGATCCCCAAATCATAAGTGCATACACACAAAAATTAAATTAATGGATAAAAGGAAGAATTTTCAAGAAAATACTGTTTTATTATGCCAAGTAACTTTATTATGTCAGGTAATGAAACATAAAAAAAGACCTCAGAAGTGTGAAGAATTGCAAAGATGGGAACAACAGCTTCACATTAAAATGGTAAAACTCTGGAGTTCTAAAGAAGTTCTCAAGGTTGGATGAGATGGGAAATTCAAGGTTGAGAAAGATGTGTTGCTGTTACTGATGAACTTCTAGAATAGTCAGCCAGTCTCAACACATTTTTGCAGTGTGTATATGTTCCTTCATGTGCCTGGTTGTTTTTCTACTTCAATGACTTGGGGTCATTTTCCTACTGAACTATTTTCTGATTAAAATCTGTAGAAATGGCATTCACTTGCAAGAACTTCACTTTGAAATCATATTTTCTATAAAGCACTTATTTTGTAATACTTCTTTTATTTTACCAACCCTGAGTTATTGTATAAGCATGAAAACCCTGATTGTTAGTTGCTAAGCCATTGTTTTCAGCGGCTGTGTCTATAAATGTTTGTTCCCATTTAGGGTGTGTACAGGACTTGTTAGTAACACACCCTTTTGTGTTTGCCTTTTTCTCTTACCCTTTCAAAGCTGTGAAGAAGATCTGTGAGGGTGTGGAAAGGTCTAAGCATTACCCCTTTGCATGGAGGGATTGTGTTAATTGCGAGTTCTGCAAATGTGGGTTGCTATTTTATGGCTGTTGTACCCAGTGACGAAAGATCTCATTACATCCTGTCCCAGTCCTAGTTATTCAAGAAAGTAGTTTTGAGAATGAATTGAAAGAGGGAAAGGAAGTATAAGAAGAGAAGTTATCTAGACTTCTCTTATCTACACAGGATCCTTCCTTAGGTTTTCCTCCAAATCTCCTGTAAGCCTGTTTTTTCCTGACTTTTTAATTATTTGTCTGTGTGATATTAATAAGTTTAAGTTGTAGAATGCTCAACTTTTCAAAACTATTTTAAGAATAGTCATTAAGATAATGGCTGATATGTATTAAGAACTTACTAGTCACTCAGAAACTCTAGTGTCTTAGAAGGTTATGTGTTGGACTGTTAATTATAGGGTCAGTAATTCAAACTAGCTGACAGCCCTGCAGGTGAAAGATGAGGCTGCCTGGTCTTCCGTGATGTACAGCTAAGAAACCCAAGGGGGAATACAAACCTGTCCTCCAGGGCAGTTGTGAAGCAGAATCTCCTCAACCATAGTGGGTGGTTGTTTTAGCTGTTTGACCAGTTATTTAGCTAATTTGGGAGCATTTGTACAATCCTAGTGGAATAGTGGGTTACGTGATGGACTGCCAATAACGAGGTCAGCAGTTTGAAATCACCAGCTTCTCTGTGCAAGAAAAAGGAGGCTTTCTACTCCTGTAGAAATTTACAGTCATAGCAACCCATTTAGGTAGTTTTACCCTGTCCTGTAGAGAGAGTTGCTGTATCAGTGGATTCCTAGCAGGGATTGATTGGCTCATACAACATCCCTGCTCATCACTCTTGTGGTAAGTAGTTCAGATCTTCATTCACAGGTTCTCATGGTGCCTGTCTGAGTTATCTACTGCTGCTATCACAGAATTACCACAAGAGCCTCCTTCAACAAACATTCTCTCACAATTTAGGAGGCCAAACATCTCAATTAAGTGGGCCAGTTGAAGAGAACAGTTTTCTTTCTGTGCAGACTTCTGGGAGAAAATCTTTGTATCCTTTCAACATTTGTGGGCTAGGTGTCTCTTGGAGAGTTTCATGTGGGTTGGCATGATTTGTCCTTGGATCTGACAAATTTGCAGCACAGGAACCCTAGGCTTTTCTATATTGGTGGTAGTCATTTCTTACGATTTCTACTAAGTTGTTTAATGGCTTTTATATCTAAAACATTGACTCAAGATATAACCTACTTTCATAGATCTCATCCTGCCATAATAATTTATCTGCCACTAATCCAGCTTCATTCACATCTTGTTGTTGTTAAATGTCATCAAGTTGGCCAACATCATAGAGGTTAGAGTGTACAAAACATAGCATAATCACATCAGATCACAATGTAGTCCTGACCTAGCCAAGTTGACACATATTTGTAGGTGGAGGATAAGGAGCACAATCCATAACAATATGCCAAATTACCCTGCACAAGACAAGGTCAGATATATACAGGAATTATATTTCCCATTTGTCTGCTTTTTCTCCTTGACAGTGAACTCCAGAAGGGCAGGGACAGACACCTGTTTTATTCATTGCTAAATTACTAGAGCCCAGTTTAAGGCTCAGCACAAAGAATTAATTCCATAGAAATGTGCTAAAATGAACAGTTGAAGGAAAAAATGGTCCATGAAATAGGAGAGTGAATGCATTTGGGAAACATACTAAAATTTAAGAAAGCAAGAAAAGTATTTGAAGAGCCCAGAAATGAAAAAAAAAAACTGTGAACAGGTAAGTATCAGCAAAAAGAAACATACACAGGACAGAAAGTAGGCCAGATGATTAAGTACCATCTAAAGAAGTAGAACAATCTTTTGTGGTTATATCATAAAAGCAAAGGCCTAAAGCAGAACATATCTCACAAGACAGAAAAAATATATTAAGAATAGATGCTTTACCTGTATCAGGCATAGAAAGAGGAGAATGACAGAGTAGTAAGAAAAACAAATGCTGGTTTACTCAGTGAGAAGAAAAGCAACAGCATATTTTAAAAAGAGAAAACAAAGTGAAAATTGAAGATTTAATTTTTGTTCCACCTTTTCTTACCAGAATAATTTTTGTCAAATCAGTATTCACGATTCAACATTATGGCTAGATAGACACCATTCCCCACAGAGTCTGTGCTGTGGCTTTTGTCTCTGTTTTCTTTTGTTTTTCCTTTTTTTTTTTTAGCTTCATTTTCTGTGTATTTTTTCAATGATTTGCTCACCTCACTCCTATTTTTTTGGTGCTGAAAGTAAAAATTGCACCTGAGTGCTTAAAAGTTTTTAACTTTTTCAAGTTTAATTCGCATGTAATTCACATATTATACAATCCAATTAACTAACCACATCAAGAGTCATCATACAATCATGAGTCAGTTTCAGAACATTTTCTTCATTCCTGTATTCTTCATTATTAGCTCCACATTTCCCCCTAACCTCCCTTTCCATACCCACAAGGAACCATTAGTCCATTACTGTCTCTATATATTTACCTATCTGGTATTTCAAATACACAATAATACTAAAAATAATAATAATGACAGCACTAACAACATAAAAAAAGAAAAATCTCAATGGAAAAAAGAAAGCAGTAGATATCAAAAACTGGAACAAATTTAAATGCATCATAAAGAAGACCACATGAAGCTGTAAAAGCCTCCAATAAAATGATCTTTAAAAAGTAAATCACATGAAAGGGTACTACATTTTCATTTCCTCGCAGTACCACCCTCCACTTTCCGATGCATTTGGCATGACAGCAAAGTTATTTACATCGCTGGTTCATGGTCAGAGGAGTTTAACAATGGCCCCAAACTTTTTGATTGCATTCTGGGATTCTTGGTTGGAATCAAGCATATTAAATGACTTCTCAGTTACATTGGTTTCCCAGTGAGGCATCTCTGTTGGAGTCCTGATCCTTTTGCTCCAATAAAGCGTGGTTGCTCTTGGAATCTGCAGTGGAACGGTTACCCTGGGACTGACTTGCACCAACTTACTATTGTTGACACTCCTTTCTCTGTAGGCCATTCTTCCTCATTCTCAACATACTCTCTCATTTTGTTGGAGTGCAACCTCCAGTAGCTTCCTGAGAAAGAGTCCATGGGAGAAATGTGTTTTAGACCTTGAATATTTGAAATATTTTTAGCACACTTGAAAACTAGATTGATTGCACCAAAGATGAAAGCGTAGAAATCTATAGGCTTATGCCTGCCTATTCTGAATGCCAGAAAGCCAGGAATATTCTCTGCAGGTCAGGAGAGAGACGATAAGGCTGGAGTTTCTCAACTTGGTGGTCTTCAGAGTCAGCCTCCAGCCTTCTGGTGTTATGAGAAAGAGGAATCATTTGAGTGGGTTGGTGGTGGAGGATCTAGAGTTTTCCATCCGTTTTCATTGCACCCCCAATCACAGGCCATCCAGTGACTCCAATGCTGAGACCTTTCTGATGAACTCTGACATGATAGCCTTTCTTCTACCTGCCTCCATCCGCTTCTGCTCTGCACGTAGCTATGCTTCAGATTTCTTCAGCTTGCTCAAGCAACCCCATTCATTCATCTGCTTTCCACTCGTTTTGTCTGCTCTTGATTTTCTCTAATTGTCTGTCTTTGCCTCTTCTCAGTCTCACCTCCTCTATGAGGTCACAACTATTCTCAGACTTTCCTTATCTTTTGTGACCTTGAAGGTTTTGAAGAGCACAGGTCAGGTATTTTGTAGACTGCCCTTCAGTTGGGATTTAACGAAGGTCTTTTTCATGATTAAACTGGGTTATGAATTTGAGAAGGAAGACTAGAGAGGTAAAGTGTCATTCTCCTCACATCATATCAAAGGGGCATGGGATCGCCCTTGTTGGCCTGACCACCAGGCAGAAGATAGCGCCCATCAGATTTCTCCACTGTAAGTTTCTCTGTTGCTTCCCCTTTCAACACTGTAATCGATCCCTGATAGCATGGTTTGTTAAGTGTCGGACTGTTAACCCTAACAGTTATCTGTTCAAATCCACCAGCCTCTCAGTGGGAACAAGCTGAGGCTATCTACTCAATGTATCTGTAGATGTAGGCTTGGTAACACTCTAAAGAATCTCTATGAGTAGGAATTGACTTGGTGGCAGTGGGTTTTATTATTTGGCGATGCCATCTTGCATATATTCTTTGAAATGAAGTCACTTGTGGAGCTGAAATTTATGCTCTGAGGGCAGGCTGGCTACATAAATTAATTAGAATTTTTCTTCCTGGGAGATTCTTTATTCCTCTCCCCATTTATTTATCTACTCAATAATGTCCATCAGTATATATTCATTTTATACTTTGTTATTATCCAATGCTACTTTATTTTGTTATTCAAATTGAGAAACTACTCTTTAATGCAAACCTCTTTGTAAAATCAAATTGTGGCTTAGATAATATAATTAGGCTGTATGTCTTCATATTTCTAGAGCTTCTTATTTTCTGATGAAATGTTAGGCACATCATGCTTATTAGAAAAAATACACATGATGTATATACTATGTATATTATACAAAACAATTTGAAAACCAAGAGAATAATGTCACATTTTCCTCCCAGTGAGCTGGTAGTTTTAGATAAGAATCAAACTCATAACCCTTTAAACCACTAGAGATCCTTAGAAGGTGAACAGGGGCCCTAATTTCCTGGAGTTTATACAGTTTGAAAATAGGAGACATAGGTCAAGAGGTGAGGATTTCTGGTTCTAAAACTAATGGCCTATCTAGAGTCCTAGAGGCACCTGTTTGGGACCTGAAAACACTGAGGTGAGGAAAAATAGAATCGAGACCATGGGAGCTTTGTGGTCAATTTTGTCACTTGTGACCCTACTCTCTTCTTTGAAGGGAAATTGAATATGTCAGCCTGGGACAGGATGTGAGTTTTTCAGCCTGCATGGTCTCCATGCTGGTGGTTTCATAAGTGTACCACTTTACCAAATGTTCATCCCAGAACCCACCATCATCTGATACCACAGAATGTTGTTTTCAAGGAGCTACTTCATATGGAGTCATTTCCATAGGTTTCTTCTGAAAAGAGGTGAACAGAAAATTGAGCAATAATTGCATGGATAGAAGGAGTAACCAATATTGTATCCCACTTCTGGAAAAGGCCACTCTGCACCATTTTCTTAGCCAGTTTAACAAGCTGTTAACAAAAACAATATCTGGTTTCTATGAGGAAGTACTTAGCCACCACCCCCCAAAAATGAATTGTTTTTCCAAAGCTATGTATTCAAAGGGCTTGCAAAACAACCTTATCACCTCCAAACAGCTCTCCATTACACTTCATACATTTGTCAAAATTACAATTCTGTTATTGGAAACATTTTTTCAAACTCATCTGTTTGGATGGCTGACAGCACCTCCCTTATTTGCTTCTTCACCTCTTCTATGTCATCAAATCACTGTCTTTTCATGTCCCTCATCATTCAAAGAAAGAAAAAGAAGTCACACAGAGTGAGATCAGGTGAGTCAGGTGTTTGTGGTAAGGGAGACATCCTGGTTTGAGGCCAAAGGCAGAATGACATGGCTGTGTAAGCAGGTGTATTGTCATGGTGGTAAAACCAGACCCCCATCTGCCACAAATCAGGCCCTTTTTGTCACACACTATTGCACAATCTTTTCAGAACCTCTAAATAGGAAGCTTGATTAACAGTCTGCCCTGATGGAATGAACCCCAAATGCACTATCTTGAGCACTGTCTTGATCTTTGATTTCTGTTGACAAGCATTTTTGGATGTGGTGATGATGGTGTCTTCCACAGGCTTGATTGATGTTTGCTTCCAGGGTCATAAGAAAAGCACCAAATCTCATCATCAGTAAGAACCTTGGGGGTTGGGGGGGCTAGGGTATGGCTCACCTCAGAGCTGTTCTTTCAAAGCACAGCATGTTTCCACTTGACAATCTGTTCCCTGATCATTGAGAAGCTGAGGCACAAATTTCACAGGGACCCTTCTCATTCCCAAATGTTCTGTTAAAATCCACTGAACTGAGCTCCAAGATAGTACAGATAATTTCCTGGTCTCTTCAATGATCTGTTATCAGTATTAAAACACAAGGGTGTGGATTTTGTTGACATTTACATTCATCCAGGAAGTTGCCAGATATCCAGAATGAGGTGTGTCATCACTTGTTATTTCACCTTTTTTTAAAAAATCATTTTATTGGAAGCTCATACAATTCTTAGCACAATCCATTTATACATCCATTCTGTGCAAAGCACATTTGTACCTTTGATGCCATCATCATTCTCAAAATTCTCATTTTCTTTCCACTTAAGCCCCTGGTATTGGCTTCTCCTTTTACCACCCCCTCATGGACCCTTGATAATTTATAGACTATTATAATTTTGTCTTGTCAAATGTAGTGCGATGTCTCCCTTCACCCACTTACCCATTGTCCATACTCCAGGAAGGAGGTTATATGTAGATCCTTATAATATGTCACCCCGCCTTTTCTACTCCAAACTCTCTCCATTCTCCCATTACCACTCTCACCACTGGTCCTAAAGAGATAATCTGTCCTGAATACTCCATGTTTCTGATTCCTATCTTTCCCAGTGTATATCCTCTGGTCTAATCAGGTTTGTAAGGTAGAATTCAGATGATAGTGGGAGGGAAGAAGCATTAAAGAACTAGAGGAAAGTTGTATGTTTCATCATTGCTACACTGTGCCCTGACTGGCTTGTCTTCTCCTCATGACCCTTCTGTATGGGGATGTTACTTCTCCCACAGATGGACCTTGGGTCCCCAATCTATATCCCCCCTCATTTATAATGATATAATTTTTAGTTCTTTGATGCCTGATTCCTGATCCCTTTGATTCCTCATAGTCCCAATGGTAGGTACCTTGTGGTCTTGCATGCTTTTTCTATGTGAATTTTGTTGCTTCTGAGCTAGATGGCTGCTTGTTTACCCTCAAACCTTTAAGACCCCAGATGTCATTTCAACTTTTTTGAAATGAGAAAAGCACTCATATACTTGAGTTTTTCCCATACTGCTGTCTTTTTAAGCTGTGTTCAACATCGCAACAGCTTCTGCAGCATTTTTTTATGAGCAGGAAACACAATTTCACAGCTGCATAAATCTTAAATCATCTGTAAAAAAAAAAAAGGAAAAAATGAGGAGTGAGCAAAACTGCTTTTACTCAAAAAAAATTGACTGTGATCAGAGAGAACCTTCCCAGGTGATGCCACTGGGTGTACTAATTCAGAGCAAGTTGCTCTTAGCCCGCCTACTGGGAAAAAAATGTATTCTGTGAATTGCCCCACCCAGTAGATTAAAAAAATTTTTTTTGGCAGGGATGTGGAGGTTACCTCCTTGTGTATCTGGCCCTCTCTTGAAAACAAGTGCTAGTGTTGCTGAGATGTCTTTAAAATATGTGGAGCACACTTGAGACAGAAATGGCTATTTTTGGCCTGATACTGGGCATGATACGAGCTTATGCAGCTCTCTTTCCTCCCAGTTATTCTGTGCCTTTAGCTTTAAGGATGGGAGCAAAGAGAAAGAGAAAGCAAGCACCACCAGGGAAAGGTGCTTTAAGGCTTTTTGAATGTTTCACTCTGGAAAAGAGTGATGGTTTTGAAATTTTCAGCTCAGCAGAGCCTTAAGACATGTTTTGAGTTTGGTTAATAGATATTTGGTTAATAGATTCTTAATGGATAGCTTTGGTTAACAGATATTTGGATCTTAGAACTCATTTTCATTGTAATACTTGGAATGTTTTGAGACTACCAAATATGAATTGATATTACAACTTTCAAAAATCAGGCTCCCTAGAGTCCTACATTTTGGATCTTGTGCCCTATTTTTCTATTTCTCAGTCAGTTCTTCTCTCTAGGGTTGTTGCCAAGCAAGACCAATAAATCTTTTTTCTAGAATTCAATTACTTTTTATCCAGAACACACACACACACACACACACATCCCTCCCCCAGAGAATGTATTATGGTCCCTCTGTTTCACAACTGTGTACGCAATTCAACTCACTTGAATTATTTAAGCCTCACTCTTCTCCCACAAAGAAAAAGCAATCATAGGTATGCTTACTTCAGAGGGTCATTGTGAGTATTCAAGGAGATGATGCAAGTAAAATCATTAGCATGGTATCTATAACAATAACGTGTTCTTTTTTAAATAATTTTATTGGGGGCTGGTACAACTCTTATCACAGTCCATACATGCATGCATTGTCTCAAGTACATTTTTACAAATGTTACCGTCATCATTTTAAAAGCATTTTCATTGTTTGAGCCCTTGGTATCAGCTCTTCACTTTTTTCCCTCCTTCCCTTTCTCTGCCTCATAAATCCTTGATAATATATAAATTATTTTTTCATGTCTTAAACTGCCTGATAACTACCCCAAATCCCCTTGTTTTTTGTCCATTTCCCTGTGGGGGCTTATATGTAAAACATTGTTATCTGCTCCCCCCTTTCTACTCCCAACTTCCCCTTACTCTCTTGATATGGCTAGTCTCAATATCGGTTCCAAGGAATTTATCTGTCCTATATTCCTATTTCCAGCTCTTATCTGTACCCATGTACATGCTCTGGTCTAGCCATATTTGTAAGATAGAATTAGGGTCATCATAGTGCTGAGGAGGAAGCATTAAAGAACCAGAGGAGAGCTGTATGTATGTATGTATGTATGTTTCATCAGTGCTACACTGCACCCTTACTGACCCATCTTCTCCCCCACAACCCTCCTGTAAGGGGATGTCCAATTGCTTACAGATTGGCTGTGGGCCTCCACTCTGCCCTCCTCCCACCGACCATTCACAATTTTGAATTTTTGCTCTGGGTCTCATAGACACCTCATGATCACACAGGCTGGTGTGCTTCTTCCATGTGGGCTTTGTTGTTTCTCAGCTAGATGGCCACTTGTTTATTTTCATGCCTTTAAAACCCCAGACACTATATCTTTTGATTACCAGTCACCATCAGCTTTCTTCACCACATTTGCGTATGCACCTTTTTCTTCAGTGATGATGTCCGCAAGGTGAGCATCTCAGACTGCCAAATTATCATAACAAAGTGTTCTTGTGTTGAGGGAGTCCTTGAGTAGGGGACCAAGGTGACATGTTCTTAAACAGTTAAAAATATTATTAATGACTAATTCTTAAAACTAGGAGCCCCACTTGTATATTCAAATCCACCAACTCTTCCATGCAAGAAACATGTGACAGTGGACTACATTAGAGATGTGTAGTCTTGGAAGCCCTATGAGGCAATTCCACTCTACCCTGTAAGGTTGGTGTGATTTATAAATTAATCAATGACAATCTGCTTGGTTGCATTAACCCTATTATTAGATATTGTGCAAATGCTGTTGATTCTAAAAGCTACAGTTTGAAAATCAGCATTGATAAGAGACCACCCCTTCCCTTACAGAGATCACTGTCTAGGCAAAGGTTTTAAGATCAGAATATAAATAACTGAGACCAAGTGTCAAAGTCTTGTAAAATCATTAAAGCACTTGAAGAGGGAGAACATTCAGGGATAGGGAGCTCAAAGCCTGTTGTGTTTTACCTTTACTTTTATTCAGATGGCGTTAAAGAAGTAGCTGGGACTAAAGTTTTGAGAGGAAAGGAAAAAGCATAAGTTAAAAAAGCAGTAAGGGATTAAAAGTATATTTTGAGAACACCAAACAGCCTATTTGTAAGAATTTAAGAGCATATACAAAAAATATGATAGATGTGAATAGGAAAGTAGTTTGTGTTTAGAATATTTATAGCACTGCTGAGTGGAAAATGTGGCCCACTGGGGATCATCAAAATTGAATATTTATCCTATGATATTAAATGAGGTCAAACTATGGTGACTTTTTATATCTCTGGTGTTAAATATTATAAATTTGATCAAAGTTCACTAGAGTGGGACTGTTGATGATATACCCTGATTCCTTTTCCACTGATTTGAAATCTTTTGTTAGGTCAACTAATCATTTTTTTGTCATTTCAATTAGATTATTTTGTCCAGAAAATTAACAGACCAGGCTTTATAAAGCACAAAAAACCTTTGAAAGTCTGAAAACCGTGTGTGTCTCAATCAAACTAAACCATACTCACTGCTGTCAAGTCATGAGAGTCATTTCCAGGATGAAGATTCTAAAGTTTCAAATGGTAGAAAAAGAGAGAGTTTTAAAAAAATAATTTTATTGGGGCTTCTTACAGTTATTATAACATTCAGTACATCATCTGTATCAAGCACATTTGCACACATGTTGCCACATACATTTCCAAACATTTTCCACTTGGGCCCTTGGTATAAGCTCCTCTTAAAAAAAAAAAAAAAAAAGCTCCTCTTTCCCCTCCCCCCCTTTTTAAAAATGAATCATTTTATTGGGTACTCACACACCTCTTTTCATGATCCATACATACATAAATTGTTATGCAGGTCTCATTTGCACATTTTTTTTAAAGAAAAAATTTCTTTAGAAAAGAAATGTCACTTTCCCCTACAGGTTCTGACCACGGGTATAATCAGAGGACATATATTGGATTTCACACCATTACACTCAAAAGACCTTGTGGCCATGGTAGTCTCAAACCTTGGGATGAAAAATGAACATCCCATGGAAATAAAGAGAAGTGTTTCTCTCTTTCTTGCCAGGCTGGGAGTTGGAGGAGCACCAGGAAAGGGCATAGAAAAATGTCTGCCACCTTAAGACCTTGCTGCCAAAAATGTATTTCAGAGTTCCCCTATGTCTGACAGTCCCAGAGTTTGGGTTTAGGTGAGCTTTACACAGAGTTCACCAACTTGTCAGACCCAGAAGGTGAAGTTGCCTGTTTATTTTAAGTTTAACTCTAGCATTTCCTGTTAGAGTGGCATCACACTCTGGAATCTAGCTGGAACAGCCTCATCTTGACCTTCAGGGACTTCCTTATTTCATGAGGAAAGTAAAAGTCTGAATGTATCAGATTCCTGAAGATGAAATTGGTTTTGCCTGGAGGTAGTGAGTTCCTAGATAGTCAGTGGGCAAGGAAAGATATCTGGGAGTTGATTATCCAGATGAGTGGTGAGAATGGCAACAATAGCTAATGCTGGCTGTGTAGTAACTAATTTCCTAGCTCTTTGTTTAATACTTCACATCCTTTTCCTCATGTCTTCATGAGACATACAATACTCTTGTCTTATGTTCCATTTTGATGATAAGAAATCTGAGCTTCAAGTAGGTTTACTAACTTGCAAAAGATCCCAGAGTCACTAAGTGATAAAGTTAAGATTTGAGACAGCCAGTCTGATTCATCCTTACTTTTGCTTAAATTTTTATTTTTAGTATTCTGAAGCCCACATCTTTCATAGAGATTAACTAGTTGCTACCAAGATTATTCCATCTTGTGGCAATTGCATGTGCATCACAGTAGGCTCAGGCATCAGATAGAATCATGCTCCATAGGGCTTTCACTAACTGAGTTTTCGGAAGCATATCACCAGGAACCTCTGGGCGGACATCAAACTCCAACCTCTGTTAGCAGCCAAGCACACTAAATGTCTTTGCCATCCAGTGACTGCTTTTATGATTCCATTCTGAAAATGACTTTCATGTACCCTCTAGTCCTAATATTTCAAGATTCCACTGCTCAAGATGAAGGCCCTTTTGGCTCCTAACCTTTTCAATAGGATATGAAGGATTTAAGTTGAGGTTTCATGAACTCTTATGTCCATTTGCTTCATGTCATGGGGTGCATGGCAAAGGTGAAGGTAAAAATAAATCAGAGGTTAAAAACTTTGAGGAGTAGAGCAAGAAGCATCTGTCCATTCAACATTTGAGAACTGAGCATGTGCTTAAGCACTTCAAGATAGAATAGCAAGTTGCCGAGGAAACCAAATAGCACACCCTACAAAGTAGAATGCCACTTTATGGAGCCAGCTTGTGACCTAGTTCTGTCCCTGCCTTGCTTGCTGGATGAGATCAGGCCATTTCTTTAGACTACTGGAGTTTCATGGTTGAAAGAGACTATGCTATGGTTAGCTGTGGAAGAGTTGGTCCCTGACTCATAGCCACTTCTAAAAAACAGTACCTAATGCATCCAGGTCTTGTAGCATTCTCACGATTGGTTGCATATGAGACCATTGGGATGCCTACAGTTTTCAATGGCTGATATGGTAGAAGCATATCACCAAACCTTTCTTCCTAGAACGTCGTAGTTTGGGAGCTCCACTGAAACCACTCAGCATCATAACAGCACCTTTATAGACGAAGGAGTTGTGCATGAGCTTGAGGAGCATTGACTGAGAATACTTAGACTGTGTTCTGTAGAATCTTATAGCTCATGACGTGTTTTACAAACATTCAATATGAGCAGTGTGCGTGCCAGCCTTTAGACCAATAGATGCTTGATCCAATTTTAGAGAGGAAGCAAATAGACAAACTCACCTCCCTCATTTCCCATTCCATGCATGTCCTTCATTATTATCTGTGTTATATTGGCATTTCAATTATGATTTAGTTTAAAGAAGATATGAACTCAACTAGTGCACTGCTGTCATGTCAATTCCAACTAACCCCATCGGACAGAATATAACTTCTCCTTAGGATTTCAGAGACTATAAATCATGATAGGAGCCAACAACCTCATTTCTCACCAACACTTAACCCGCTGACTACTACCTCATTGTTGTGAGACACTATCTGATCAGTTCTAACTCACAGAGGTCTTATGTACACCCAAGTGAAACACCGCCTCATCCTGCCCCATACTCACATTGTTGCAACCTCTACATGAACACACAGCATATTTGTTGCTTTCTATTTTACCAGGTACAACGTACTTTCCTAGGAACTGGCTTCTCTTAATAACATGTCCAGAGTGTGTGAAACAGCCTTGCCATCCTGACTTCAAGGAGCATTCTGGCTATACTTCTACCAAGTCAGATTTGCTCCACACTATTCTCAATAGTCTTTGCCAACATTCTGTCCATGGTATTATCAATATTCATTGTCAATCATACTTAAATGTATCAAGTCTTCTGCAATCTTCCTTATTCACTGTCCAACTTTCCAAAGTATATAAAGTGATCAAAAACACTCTGGCTCTTGTTAAGACTCACCTTAGTTCTTCAAATGACATTCTTGCTCTTTAACATTGTAAAGAAGCCTTGTGCAGCCCAACTGCTGCTTCCTTGAATATTAATTTTAAATCCACGAAGAACAAAATCCTTGACAATATCAATCTCTTCCTTGTTTATCATGATCTTATCTATTGGTCTAGCTGTGAGTATTTTGCTTTGTTTTGCTTTGCACCGTCACTTGTGCTAATAGCTGTAGCATGATTTTCATCAAGTGCTTCACCTCCTTGCTTTCAGCAAGCAAGGTTGTGTCAACTTCATATTGTAAATTATTAATAAGACTTTTTCCAATCCTGATGCTGGAGTTTTTCTTTGTATAGTCCAGCTGTCCATATTATTTATTCAAGAGCACCAAAAAATTAAGTAAGTACTATGAAAGTATACAACCTTGATAGACACCTTTACTGAATTATAGTCATATGACATTTCCTTGTTCTGGTTGATGACTGCCTCTTGGCCCGTGAAGTGTTCTGGAATTCCCGTTCTTTACAATATTATACGTAGATTGTCATGATCCACATAGTCAAATATCTTTGCATTGTCAACAAAATATAATTAAACATCTTTCTGATATTCTCAGTCAAGATCCGTCTGACAATGTCAACAATGATATCCCTTGTGCCACTTCCTATTCTGACTCAACCTTAAGACTCAGCAATTCCTTTGTAGCTCTCTGAGTCATGCCTTCTTGGCCTTCTGTTCTCATATCTCTGTGATGAGGACCTAGAAGAAGATCTTTTTTACCAAGACTAATCTGTTCTTACTATCTTCCTGAGTTTCAGTCTTGTTCTTTCAGGTCATGATTGCCTACAAGCCCTGTTTTCAGTAACTCTTTGTGCCTCTTGTATTCTAGCTGGTGAAACTCTCTCTTCTCAGGATATTGGACTAGACTTTGTTTAATCATGAGCTGAGATTATACCATGAGGGCTAGGGGAAAGAGGAGGACAAACAGATTGCAACAATTACTTTTATTTATTGAGTGCTCAATGGAGTGAGGGTTTGAGCAGCTGGAGCTCATTCTCATATTGAATATGTAAATATCTATTTCTTTCTGAAAAATAAGTGTTTCTATATGTCTCACATAAGGACTGATAGTCTCACAAATATAGTGTAATGGGAAATAATAAATAGGCATGAAAAATAATCTCACATCTGCCATTTGCCAAGTGTAACCGTGTTCTTGGGAATGAGGTCTAACCTCCCTGAGCCTGCTATTACTCTGATTTCCTTTTCATCTGGTTTATAATCTCCATGAGGCCTCAGAATTAGTCCTATTTCTTTTCATGTTTTAATTTCTCCCTGGAGCTTGATTTCAGGGCTTTGTCATGAAATGAAACACACACACACACACACACACACACACAGAGCGAGAGAGAGAGAGAGAGAGAGAGAGAGAGAGAGAGAGAAGGGGTGGTAAAGGGGTAGGATAAAACGCATTAAACTCGTTACTTTAGTAGGCTCCAAGAATTACAGTCTCAGAAAACCACAGGGGTAAGACTATACTGCCCTGCAGATTCCCTATGTTTTGGTATCCACTCAAAGACAGTGAGTTTTTTGTTTTGTTTTGTTTTCTTAGGGTTGTTTTAGTTTTTTATACACAAATGAATGTGATGGTCACTAACTTCCTCTATCCCATGCACCAGAACAGGATCAAATTCAGAGTCTGTATCTTCTTAATCAAGTACAGGAATTGCCCTCAGGGGCTCCACAATGGTAGCTCACAGATGAAAATGTGTGAAATCAACAAGGATATCAACATTTTTAAAAAGTTAGTTGCTGATATTTTGAAACCCAGAATTTTCACTTTAAAATTTCCATTTATGTCTTCTCCCACTTTTCAATGTATTTTGGGACATAAAATTGAGCAGATAACCAACCAAAGCAGAGATGTCATCCAGGTCAGAAATCATAATGTTATCAGCCCTCCAGGGCCTCCCTGTTCCCTGTCTATATCTCTGTGAATTCCCTATCAAAGCCTAACAAGCCCTTGACACATCACAAAAGCATTTTTGTTTTCATTTATAAATTCACCATGTAAGCATTCATTCCTTAATGCTAGAGTTTAAACTTGTCTCCTATTTGAAATTTATGTACAAAGAGAATCACCAGCATGATTGTGTATATATTTGATTTCCTTTTCTCAACACAATATTTATTATTTGTGTTGGGGAGTATCCTATTAATTTTCATTTTTTTGCACATGATGCTATTGTGTGAATATATCACGAGTTATTCATCCTTAATTTTACTTTGTTGATGGGCAGCTTGATTGGTTATACTTTTGAAAAATAAGTATAAATATTCTTGTAAATGTCTCATGGTACTCACGTGCATATATTATTGTTGCATGTAAATCCGTGAAAGGTATGAGATACTCAGTTTTAATAGATACTGCCAAATAATTGTCCCAAAGGGCTATACTCATTTATACACCAACATCAGGATGGACCATTTCTCATCACTCTAAATCCTCTCAAATACTTGGAATTGCCAGCCATCTTAATTTATGTCTTTTGTAGAGGTATAATATTTACTCATTGTAATTTTAATTCATATGCCTTATGTCTATTACACATATTTTTGAGATGGTTATCTCATTTTTACTGTAGTAGCTGTTCATCTCTTTTGTCTAATTTTCTCTTCAGTTGTCTATTTTTTTTATTTATAGGTTTTTCTATATGTGAGCAATTAGCCAAATACTGATGTTGTAAACACTTTTTTACTTTCTGCTGCTCACATGCTTATTTCTAGGGGACATCTTTTGATGTACAGGAGGTAACCCTGGTGATGTCTTAGGTTTCACTCTCAGCCTCTAATAAAAATAGTGATTGTTCGAATCCACCAGCTGCTTTGCCAGAAAGATGGAGCAGTCTGTTTCAGTAAAGATTTACAACCAAGGGAACTCTAGGGGCCAATTTTCCTCTGTTTGATAGGATCACTATCAGAAGATAGTGTTTTTATGTACAGAAGATATCAAGTTAATTATAATGCAGTTCAATTTATCAAGTGCCCTTCCCTCTTATGATGAGCATAATATCGTATTTAGAAAACTCTTCTGAACTTGAGGTCAAGGAATGGTCTCTTATACCTTCTGGTTACTTTATGTTCTCCCTCTTTATTTAGATCAACAATCTATCTGGAATTGATTCTTGTAAACACTGTTATTTAAGGGTTTTGAATCAGCTTTTCAAGTAGAGATAGCTAAAGTTGCCAAGCATCTTTTATTGCAAAGATCTTTATGTGAGGCACTGGTTCAAGTGTTTCTTTATGATTTCATTTGTTTGTTTATTTTAGCTTTAACCTGAGATTTTAGAATTAGCCTAAATCTGAATACCCAGGCCTAATCTCTACCTTGTTCAAAATTGTTTGATTTGCTGTTTGCCCTTCACATCCCTGCTCCCCCTGGCTCAACAGTTTTATTGCCATATAATTCACATATCAAACAATTCAAAGCTTCACTTTCATTCAATCATCACCCCACAATCAGTTTTAGAACATATTCTTCATTCTTGTCCCCATAATTATTATCACTCTCTTTGCCCCCAACCACCCTTGCCACACCCCTAAGTTGCCTCTATTCCAGGTACTGTCCCTGTAGACTTTATCCTGGATTTTATGTAGAGAAATACATTTTAAAAACAAACCAAACTATTAAGAACAGCCAAGTAAAACAGATAAAAAGTTCCATTGAAAACAAAACAGTAAATACTAAAAATGAGAACAAATTCAAATGACTGGTAAGGAAGAGCACATAAGAGGGTGATGAGTTTTAACTGACTGCATTTGCAATCATCCACTTCCCAATGCATTCTGCATATTGTCAAGGCTATTTACATCTCTGGACAGAATGAATTCAACAGGGGGTTAATCTCCATGGATGTCCTTTTCACTCTCTTTTTAACTGAAAAGTTTCAAAATGAACCAAAATGGAGAGCAAATGATGAGAAATTAAATTTTGACCTAAATACACTTACCATAATTGGTATTCCAGTACAAATATGGTTGGAGGGGCTTCACCAGAGATTTAATCCATATAAAGACCCTCAACTAAATCTGGAAATTCCATGGTCATCCATAGCCTGCAAACGGTATATGCCATTTAAGCTCTCTTGCCATTCCCTCCTTTAGATTTGGATTATATTATTTATATTCCTTGGATCACACAAGCTGGTGCACTTCTTACATGTGAGCTTAATTGAAATCTCACTTAGATGGCTGCTTGTATAAAATGAGGCCATAAGACCTCAGAGACTATTCTTTCTGATAGGTGGGTACCACATAATTTCTTCACCACACTTTGCTGTAGCACTCACATATTCAGTGATTTCTTCATGAGATCAAATATCAAGCAAGGGCATGTCACAAGAACTAGTTATGCTTTTATCAGGCTAGAATTAAGTGCCAGGCCCAAGTCCATTCATGTACCTATGGCTTTTATATGTCTCTGGTGCTTCTTGGGACATCGCTTCCACAGTCATTAGGACAACACTGACACATAGTGACCCTATAGGGCAGCATAGAACTGACTTCTAAGAGTTTCTAGTCTGCAATTTTTCAGAGTAGAAAGCCTTATCCTTGCCCTTCTGAGCTGGCTGGTGGTTTCAAACTGTAGACCTTATGGATAGCAGCCTGATTCATAACCATATGCATTGCTCGTATTATTAGTTTAGCCAATGTATAGAATTTAAAACATTGTGGTAAAAGGAAATTATACGAGCATATGGCCTTCACATTTAATTATACATATTGAAAGCAGCAGCCATATCTCATAAAAAAAACAAAGCACATCTCAGGGATCTTAATTGGGATAGTATTTACTTTATATTCTAGTTTAGGATATTTGATGTCTTTATCCTATTAAGTTTGTGAATTCAAGAACCTAATTCATCTGTCCACTTATTTAAATATTTTAATGTTGTTTAGTTCTAGCTATGATGACCTTGTGTATCTTTAATTAGATTTATTCCCTAAGTAGTTAATGTTTTCAATGTCAATGTAAACAACTTTTAAAAATATGCTAATGTGAAAACAACCCAAATGTCCTTCAATAAATAAATCAATAAGTAAAACATCATATAGATATACAATGGAATGTCATTTGGTGATAAAAATGAATTACATTTTGATACTTGCTATAGGATGGATGACCCTTAAAAAGCATTAAGCTAAGTGAAATAAATATAAAGGGACAGATAGTTTATGATTATACTTAAAAGAAATATCTAGAATAGGCAAATTCATAGTGACAGAAAATAGATTAGAGGCTACCAGGGGCTATAGGAAAGCATGGGAATTGTTTGTTTGGGATTATGAAAAAAATTGAAAATAGAGAGTAGTGATGGAGGGAACATTCTTTGAATGTAATTATACACTTAAAAATAGTTGACTGGAAAATAATATACTATGGTTTTGTAGCCAGGATTTCCTTTTAACTTGCATTGAGTATTTACTAAAAAACCAAATTCACTGCAACAGAGTTAGTAGAGATTAATAGCAACCACCTGGTGGGTTTCCGAAATGGTAACTATTTATGGGAATAGATACCCTGGTCTATCTCCAGCAGAGTTGCTGGTGGTTTCAAACTGTAAACCATGTGGATCATAGTCCTGCTGGTAACCACTACCCCACCAGGTAGATAGCAAAACTAACAGGAGATTCCTGAATTAAAGAGTCAGGAATTTGGAATGAACAAAACCCAAGAAGGTACACCTTGTTCAGAAATGCATTATGTCAAGAATGTTTAGCAATTCCTGAGGAGACCCCTTAAGGAAGCACTTTTAAAAGCCACTATGGATGCAAAGATGGGGCTTTGAATCTAGGATCAAAAAGCAGTAGTCATTGTGGGTTGAATCTTAAATTGGATACCAAACACGAGTAATGATGAGCTGAAAATAGATATGTGAGTGAAGGAATTGATGTTTAATTATTTCTACAAATAATTCTGCAAGATAGACATGGGCCTCTACTCAAGTACTCCCTCCACGCAAGAATACTTTGTTCTAATAACGTGGCATTACATGAGGCTCACCTTTCCACCACGGTCACTGAAGACAAAATGGGTGCGTAAGCTAATGTGGAAAAGAAGGTTAATGGTACCCAATTATTACAAGATAAAGTGTCTGGGGGTCTTAAACGCTTGAAGTTAAACAAGAGGCTATGTATCAAGGAAGCAACAAAGCCCACATGGAACAAGTACACCAATTCCTGTCATCACAGGTTATGGGATGAGGTATCAGGCATCAGATGACCCCCCCAAAAACATCATTTGGATGTGAATGGGGTTGAGGAGGTCAGAATGGAAACCTAAAACCCTTCTGTAGACTATTGAATATCCCCTCATAGGACGGTCTGTTTTATGTCTTAATGTTTTTAATCAGTTTAGGAAAATTCTTGATTATTTTTCTGCAGTTTCTTTTGATATTGTTTCCATTTCTTCCTCTTATCTTTGTGAAATTCAATTTAGATGTAATTTAGAGCACATAATTGTACCTGCTTTATCATCCATTCTTTGCTGTATTTTCTTCTTTGTTCTTCCTTATTATTATTTTCTTCTGATATATCTTAAAACTTGCTAATTTCCTTTCAGCTGTGTGCAATCTACTGCTATGTCTATCCATCAAATTCATATTATTAGTCTTTACAGTCTTCAGGTTTTGAATTCCCCCCTGATGCTTTAAATGGTTTTCAGTTATCTACAGAAATTATTGTTCTTGCACTTTATGTCCTACAATATAGTTAGTATATTCAACTATAAAATCTATGTCTTCTATGTCGGATACATATTTTCTCTCTTTCTTTTGTTTGATGACTTCATTGTTCAGTTTTATGTATGCTGTCGTAATTTCTAATGTAAAAAATATTTGTTTATTGAATCCAGGGCATTATACTTGCAGAATTATTATTTATTATTATTTTTTATTTTATTGGGGGCTCTCACAGCTATTACAACAATTCATATATAAATTGTATAAAACACATTTGTACATATGTTACCACAATCATTTCTGAAACATTTTCTTTCTACTTGAGCCCTTGGAATCAGATCTTTTTTCTCTCCCCTCCTCCATCCTCCTATCCTTCCATCCTCTTGAATCCTTGATAATTTATAAATTATTTTTATTTTTCATACTTTATACTGCTTGTTGTCTCACTTCACCCACATTTCTGTTGTTTGCCCACTGAGGGGCAGAGGGGGGTCAGGGTTTGTATGTAGATCATTGTGATCAGTTCCCCCTTTCGCCCCCGTCTGCCCCCACTTTCCCCCTACTCTCATTGTTGGTCCTGAGGGCATTATTTGTCCTGGATTCTGTGTGCCAAAAGCTCTTTTCTGGACCAGTGTGCGTGCTCTTGTCTAGCCAGATTTGATAGAAGTAGGGTCATGAGAGTGGGAGGGGTGGAGAACAGAGCTAGGGTCCTCAACCTTCCTAATGCTCCTACCCTTAAATATAGTTCCTCATGTTGTGGTGACCCCCAACATAAAATTGTTGTTGTTGCTACTTCATGACTGTACTTTTGCTAGTTATGAATCGTAATGTAAATATCTGATATGCAGGTTATATTTTCTTTTTTTTGTAGGTTGTATTTTCATTGCTACAAATTGGACATATTAAAGCATAGTGATTGATCACAAAATAACATGCAATTATGTGCTGTGAAATGTTTATTTCTAATTATAGATAAAGGACATTTTGTCTTGAAGTATGGTGTAGCACAGGTAACAGTCTTCACGCTAGGTACTCATGTGGGTGTATCTGCATGTGGACAGACCTACCTGCAGATGGATAGGGGAGTGGTATCTTGGTTCTTAAGACCATCAGAAGCATGTGTTTTCTGATGGTCTTAGAGGAACCCTATGAGCCACTGAACTAGAGGAATGCTGTGTGTTTTATCAGTGCTTTATTGCATTCTGGCTGGATCCTCTCTTCCTAGTGCCCCTTTTGTGAGGGGATGTCCAATTGTCGACAGATGGGCTTTGGGTTTCCACTCCAACCCCTCTTTTTAACATCAAAATGTTGCCATTGGGAATTGAGAGTTTTTCCTTAAACCCTTTTAAAAATAAAGCACATGATAACTCTTCAATAAAGTTGCATTTAATCATCTTAGACTTCTTTCTTCTAAATCTAACTTGATGTTTTTGATAACTGAAGGATTTCTCTTTTGCCACTTTGCTGGGAAACCTCCAAAAGGTTTCAATGGGATGAAACCTTTCTCTTCTTTGCATATGCCTAGGAGATGTGGAAAAGCTTATTAACAACTCTTAAATGCTGATGACAAAAAAATTTCTTGCCGAAAGTGAGAAGGATATAAAACAAAGACTCCAGTCTAGCAAGGATTGCAATTCAATATAAAGAAAAGTAAACACACAACTGTATAATATCATGATTCATGGAGAAAAGACCATAGTTGTCATGGATTATATTTTACTAGGATCCAAACTCAATATCTGTGGAAGCAGGATTTAAGCAATTAAACAACTTTTTACATGTGGCAATTGGACAATTAATACAGATGACTGAAGAAGAATGAATGAATTTGAAATATGGTGTTGACAAAGAATATTTAAAATATCCTGGGCTATCAAAAGAACAAACAATTCTCTTTGGGGATAAGTACAACCAGGGAACTCTGTAGAAGTGATGATGACAAAACTTCTTACATACGTTGAACAGATTATTAAAAAAGAGCAGTCCCTGGAGAAGGGCATCAGGCTTGACAAATGGAGAGTTGGTAATAAGGAGGAAGGCTGGTGACTAGAGGGAAGGGGATGCAGCAATGCAGGGCCAGGCAGGGTTCCTTTCTGCTGTACAGAAGTTCTGGACAGACTTCAGGACACCTAGCGACATCATCATCATCATCAACAACAACAATAACAACACAAACAGCACTAATTCTCTGGAATTTCTAAAGGATTCAGGCTTCTAGATTTAGTTGTTATAAAAGACCGGAAGAGTATTGAATAAAGGTTTGAAGAGGGGATGACTTACTAACAAATGGCATATGTCTCCTGTGGAGTAGAGAACCCGCATCCAGAGCAGTTTGGTTGCCAGCATGATGAATACCGATACCAGCCAGTATGACAAGAAGGGTGATCAAAAGGTAAAAATACAATGTAGAAGGTTCATCTCTCTTTTTAACAATGAACTAATTTTTATGCCCCAAAACTAAGGGACTTGGAATAAGCTTTGTCTATAGGCCTATGGAATGGAAGTGAAAATTATTAAGACTGCTAGATTCCTTGGGGAAGGCAGATGTATGTGTGTGTCTTAATAAATGAACTCCTGTCCTTCTCTAATTTAATGAAAAATTCTGAGTACAGCTACTCTATGTAAAGTAACCTCTGTCTTTAGGGAGAGGGTTCTTTATCTATTTGTGGGTGAGGTGCAGACTCCTTGAATTCCAGGTCAACATCAACCACTTACTAGCAGTGCGACCTTGGGCAAGTTATTTCATTTCTCTGTGTTGCAATTTTCCCATCTATACAATAGAAATAACAGCAATACCTCAAAGGGTTATTGTGAGGGTTAAAAAGGAGTAATGGAATATAAAGTACCCATAAGAGAGACTGGCACCTAAAATTCAAACAAAAACTGAAATTTAGAATTAATGATTTATCACCATAATTACTTAAGCTATTTGACATGTTTATCATCCTTCTCTTCCTCGACTTAGAAGCCCTGGATTTCTTTTCTCTCACCCAAAAGCTTTCTCTTTCCCCGCCCCCCCTCCAGCTTTCCAAAAGCTTTCTTTTACCATTCTAAACACGATTTCTCCTCATTGATCAAAGACATACTTCTTTCTTAGTTTGATATCGACCTTAGGTTGGAAGATTTTCAAATTTCCCCTCTAAGTTTGAAAAATCCAGAGAACACAGATTCCCAGGGTCCACCCACAGAGATTCTGATGTAGTATGTCTGTGTGAGGCCTAGGAAGCTGTCTCTTTTTAAAATGTACCAAGTAGTTATGATATGCCACCAATTTGAGACCATGAGCTCCATAAATTCACACAGTCCTCATCAATGCCCCAATATTCATAAAATCATTTTTTTATTATGCTATTGACTTACATGCACTAGCCATGGTAGGAATATTTACCCTAGGGAGACAAAGGTTACATTTTTTTTCTCCTCCTGGCGAGCCATGGCACTGGCACAAAATTCCTCACTGCTGAAATTTTAAATATGTCTGTCTGACTGCTCTTGGGTTAAAATGGAAATTCTCCATGGTTCTCCCAGGCTTCCTTGCTTCCCTTCAGCAGTGGCACTCCTCTGGCTGGCTGGACTCCCAGATGGATACCCCTGCAACCATCATCAAGCTCTCCATCCTCTCGTCCAGTGAAGGAAGCGATGGTTTAGTGGTGACTCCAGATGACAGATGTACGGCAGTCTCCTCTCACTCACATTTAAAAGAGAACTTGGGATAACTTTTTAAACTCATGCAAGGGTACATAAAATTATATACTCTCACATTCTCCTTTTGAAAACAATGAAAGATCTAGGTCTATTTTTCACCTAACAAAATTTGGCTGCAATGGAGTGAACACCGGCAGAAACCAAGTGTTTGTTCTCTCACCTGCCTGTTCATTCCTTCTCAATTCCTGACCTGCTTCTGAGCTTGCAATTCCCTGCGCTGGAGAGGTGGGCTTATAACGCCGACTCTGCTTTTAGCTCACTGCATGGCCTTGGTTGAGTCACTCAATCTATCAGACCCTCTTTTTCTCCCCAACAAAAAATGAGATGCAAAGAAGGGTTGATGTGTGCCCTCAATCACTAGCTACAGAAAAGTAAGGACTATCACTAAATGTTGACTTCCAATAGCTGCCATTTGCACCTACATGGGGATGATTGATCTTTAAACAGACGCTGACAGGACACAATCTTTGGATACACTGAAGTGTTGAGCATGGATGGGGAGAGAACACCAGGGGATGAGCAATGTATTCAAAATGGAAATGCCGGTGGACTTACTGAAACCATACCTTCCTGAGAGAGATAAGGAACATGAGCTTCAGACTCAACTCTGCACTTAAACACCAACAATGCCATTTACAGTCTTTGTGCCTATGAACAAGTCAATTCTCTCAGCCTCTCTTTCTTCGTGTATAAAATGGGGATATTAGAACTCTTCTTGTGATTTATTGCAATGATTCAGTGAGATCATGTGCATTAGGCACATAAAACATATTGTAAATGTACAATCAACAGCAGATACTGTTAACTCAAATCAGGCATATGTCAATTGAATCACTGGAAAATTGGGAAATAATTAAGATACTTAGACAATATTGTTAGAGAATACTACTTAACCCCCCATCAAAAAAAATTAACAGGCAGCAAGGCTTTGCATATTTCCCACTGCACTAGCATAACCTGAGCCAGTGTTTTTTCCACCATTTGCTGCAAGACTCCTGGGATACCTCACATGTCCATATCAATACTAAATTCACAGAATCAGAGGTGACATGAGCATTGTAAAGTGTTTGCTGAGTTGGACCAGTATGTCTCCTCATCATAAATCCTTGAATTTTAGTCTCAGTCAACTGGAAAGGAGAAAGCTGGGTCCCAAGAACACTTATTTATTTTTGATTTTCGCTGCTTAGTTTGCTTCCTTTCACCAAGGCATCTGAATATCAGGGCAAGAAGCTTTCAAGTTCCTCTGGGGCTCAGGAAGGCTGGAACAAATTAGCATTCTTGGAGTTAGTCTTTCTTCTTGGACTGAACTGCTTTTTATTTTCCTTCTCCAACAAAATTTTCTGTTCCAGAGAATACTCTCTCCGTCACTCTTTCCTAATGCAATTCTGTTTGATTCCCCCTGAGCAGCTCCTGAAAGGAGACGCTGGACCAAGCCTCAGCACACATTTCAATTCCTGAACACCAGCGTTCTGCAGGAGCTGTTCCACATGCATCTTTAGATCTAGTAATCATGCATTTAACTAAAATTATTGACACAGCCTTTCCCCACCTCTCCAATATTTCCAGACTATTATGCTTATTCGTCTTACAGGGAAAGACTTCTCCAGTTTGGGTCCCTTCCAAATCAGGAAAGGTACAAATACATGCATAAGTCAAACACACCAACACACACACACACACACACAGACGTCCTGGGTATTCAATCTGCATTGAGTTGCATATTCAATAGTTCATTTCTAAACTCCATGTTTATACTGAAGTTTTAGTCAGCTTCTTCAAATTTTTTCCACCTCCTATGCTTCCTCCCCAACCCACCCTACCCCAGCTCTTTTGACTTCTTTATGATATTTGCTACTTTTTCCAGAAGCAGTCTCTTTTGTCTGTCAGTCTTCATATAGTCTGAAATTGCCTTCAACCTTCAGAGTCTTGAGAAAGTTTATCTAACTTTACTTTTAAGAACTCTTCAGTTCTGAAAAGACGTGGGTTTTTTCCTTTGTCCTCAGTCAGTATAGGTTCTTTACCTTTAATAATAACACTCATGATCCCTAACATACACATCTGGCCAGGTCCTGCTCACCACTTGAGTCTCATCTCTAGCTGGGCTCGCCCTTCAGTCCCTGATAAATACACACATATATACATGTGTACATACATATGCATATGTAACATTTTCAATCTGCCTCAACAGTTCTTCCTAATTATTCACAGACTGAGCCCTGGTGTAGGTTTTGTGTGTGGGACTGCGGCCCAGTGTTGGTGGTTCAAACCAGCAACAGCTCTCCAGGAACAAGGTTAGGCCTGGCACTCTCACCAGGGCCTGGTGATTCCCCCCTCCCCCCTCAACAAAACAAAGAAGTTCTTCACACTTAACCATTTGATGAGCTACTTGCTAGGTCTTAGCTCAAAGGTCAAGCTTTGAATCACCTATCCCACCCTGTTGAATTCCTTCATGGCACCATGGCACAGCCACATTTGGAATTAGATATTCATTTGATTATTTGGTTGCTATCTGCTAATTAAGCATATTAGCAAGCAAGCTCTTTGAAAACAGGAACTATATTCCGTTTTGTTCTTTACTTCCCTAGTGCCATGGATGTCACCTGGCATTTAAAGGTAAAGCCAACTATTAACACTAAAATAATAGCATCCAATGCTCAATAAGTACCTGACCTTTTCTGGGCACACTGCTCTAAGCTGTGTATGTGCATGTATGAGCTCATTTGGTACTCACAACTATAAGATGGGAGTGGTTATTATTTTCCTTTCACAATAGAGACAAATGAGTGACAAAATGAGTTGCCTAAGATTGCATTACAGGAAAGTAACAGAGGTAGACTTTTTTATTTTGTTTTTTTTTAATTATTATTTTAAAATATATATATTTTGAAATAATTATAAAATCACAGAAGCTGCAAAAATAACACAGAAAGTTTCCACATAACCTTCCTAGCTGTCCTTGACAATCACATCTCGCATAATGGCAATGCATTTTCAAAACCAGATACTTGACATTGGCAACACTCCACCAGCCAACCTATAGATATTTGTATTTCACCAATTTTTTCATGCAGTTATGTGTGTATGTGTGTGAGGGGGTGGGTGGGGTTGTTGGTGGTAGGGGGTGACCTAGTCAGTGTTGTCTGTTCCATCCCATAATGATGCTGTATGACAGAACAGAATCATCTTGTGGGGTTTCTGGGGTTGTAATATTTATAGACTACTGCCTCTTCTTCTGCAGAGCTGGTGGTAGATTTAAGCAGCCCACCTTTTGTTTAGCAGCAAAGTGCTTCACGATCACACTGCCAGGGTTCCTTGAGGAGATGCTGGTAACCACCATCACAGCTGAACTATAGACTATCACACAGACACACACACACACACACACACACACGGACACACACCATGTGCTTCTGGATAGGAGTACCTTCATGATGCCATGGTTAAGTGCTCCCATGTTAACATAAAGTGTGGTCATTCAAGCCCACCAACTGTCCTGAGCCGTCACCACAAGGTCAGCGTTTTGAATCCACCAGCTGCTCTTCAGAAGAAAGCTGAGGTTTTGTACTTCCATAAAGATTATATATAGAAGGGATGTGTGCCATTCTCCTTTTTTATTGGGCTGCTAGGAGTCAGACTTGATGACAACGAACGAGTTGAACTGCTCCTTGGAAGAAAGCTGTGGTAATCAGCTTCCACATAGATTCAAAATTCTAAACTAAACTTGCTGCCACTGTGGCAATTCCAATTTGTAGCAACCTACGGGACAAAGTAGAACTCTTCCTGGGTTTCTGAAACTGTAAATCAGGAATAGAAAGTCTAATGTTTTGCTTACAGAGTGGGTCATGGTTTCAAACCACTGACCTTGTGGTGAGTAGTTTGATACATAACCCAGTACACCAGTAGTATTCCCCTTCTCTGGAAATTACAGACTGGGTCATCTGTCCTGTAGGATTACCATGCACAGTAATCAACTCCATGGGAATAATGTTGAGTGTTGAGTTGAAACAGAATAAAATGTTTATGACATTTTAACAATTGTGCTTAAACCATTTTAAGTCCACAGTTATTTAAAATGAACTACATCCCATATGTTGCACTGTCATCATTACTGTTTCCAAAAGTTTTTGATCGCCCCCAATAGAAACTCAGTAGTCCTGAAGCTAACCTCCTCCTCAGAACTCCACCTCTAGCCCATGAGACCAGATCTGGACTTGAACCC
Source organism: Nesogale talazaci (assembly GCA_004026705.1). Lineage (NCBI taxonomy): Eukaryota > Metazoa > Chordata > Mammalia > Afrosoricida > Tenrecidae > Nesogale > Nesogale talazaci. The sequence continues at coordinate 8,110 of PVJH01006002.1, read as the reverse complement.
AAGCCCTCTGACTCTAAACCCTGCATGCTGGACCATGGCCTTCTGTTCTTCTGCTAAATACTCCATGAATGTTTATCAAAATACAACTGAAAACCATAACCAAATTGATTAATAACAAAGCTGAGGTTAAACCCTAGTTTGCTTGACTGATAACTTACTCCTCTTCCTATACAAATACATAGTCTCTTAGGTACTAGCTAAACTTGGTATAAAGAAAAAGAAGCAAATTAACAAGCTGATCTAAGGCTGATGAGCTCATGGTACTTGGGGGGAGAGAGAGACCCTGCTATAGATCTTGGAATACAAATAAATTTAGAATCAGGCAGGAACCAATGGCAGGTAGAAAAACACTGAATCAGTTGAAGAGGTCTTATGATAAGAAATCCGATGCTCCAGAAATATCAAGTGGATTTACAATTATTATCACTAACACTTTTAGGTAATTCTCTTGCTCTGGGTGATATTTTCCAAATATTCCTTTAAAGGGTAATGGCCAACTTTGTGAAAGCAACAGGGAAGAAAAAGTAAAAAACCAAATCAACTGTCATCAAGTGAATTTCAACTCAGCTCAACCCTAAGAGGACCACGTAGAACTGCCTATTAGGGTGGCCAAGACTGCAAACTGTTATGAGAGTGCACAGCCTCGTCTTTTTCCATGGAACAGTTGATGGGCTTTAACTGCTAACGTTGAGCTTCATAGCTGAGTTAGTCTGGATAGACTAGAGGAACAAATTTCAGAGAGTTTTATATGCAAAAGAAATGTGACTCTAAGAAGGCATCCCAATCCAGTCCAGTGCAAAGTCCTAAGTCCAATATTAACCCATATGCCTGAAGTCAGTCTATAAAGTCTGCTTCCGACTCAGGAAGTCACAGGTCAGTGGGTGCAGAATTCTGGCACTGGCAGGGGTCTCCCCATGGCTCCTCACTTCCAGGGCTCAGGTCCATCAACAGCATGTCACTCCAGCTTCAGAGGTCTGTCTTCATCAGGGCAAAGCTGTGTGGTCTCTCCACCGGCTACTCCTGCCTCCCAGCCGTCGCCATTCTGTGTTGCCTGTGGTTAATCATCTCTCAAACTAACTCCCACCAACTGGGGAAGATAGCTTCTCATCTTCACGAGGGAATATCACGAGATTTCCCTGGAGTCTCAGGTGAAAGCCATGCCCACATAGAGGCCTCATCGGCTACTCAATGGCTTTCTCCTGATTAACAGGCCAGACTCCACCCCTCCATTTCAATTATAAAATTAACATAAGCACATGACTGCCACAGTAGCCCAATGTTTAAACCTGTAGGCCACCAAAGCAAAAACACACAAACAAACAACAACAAAAATTAAATCCAAACTCACCCCCATGGAGTTGATTCTGTCTCATAGCCACCTAACTGGAGAGGGTACAAAGAACCTGTGCACTGTCAAGTCTGTAACTCTTTACAGAAGTGGAAAATTATGTCATTCTACAACAATCGAGAGGCTCTTGATTTCAAACTGCTGATTTTGCAGTGAGCAGCCCAACACAAGAAAGGCCTAGCCATCTCCAGGAATCCTTTGAGAGCTCAAAGATTGTTTCCTGATTCGCCATTTTCTCCACAAGACAAGGAAAAACAACACAAAATTATGCTGAATAAATATCTGTATAGGGAATTAATAATAAAACACATTTCAACAAATTCTCTACTAGGTATTTAATGAATACCTGTCATAAAACTTATATGGTTCAAGACACAGTGAGGTCCAAAGACAGGCAAATACCTCTGGATCTTTTTTTAAAGATTTCTTAATCTTTAGGAAACCCCTATGAATTAGAGCTGCCATCACTGAGGTGTTTTCATGGGCTGGTAGTGGTCCCACACACCTTTACATATTATTAAGTTATTTACATCTTTACAATATTAAGATGCTCAACAGCCACGTCCAGATGTGGATTGGAGATGCTAATTCCTTTTGAAGGAACTGGGGAAGTAAGGAGTTGAAGAAGTCAACTCTGTTTGCCTCTGTAGCCAAATTTCTGTGGGCAAGGCCATGTGACATATGAGGAGTTTTCAGTATTAGAGAGTAAGACAGGGGATGGAAGGCACAGGGCAAGAAATCCTCGTCCACCTTTCCAGGCATGCCTGTGTCTCTTTCTAGGAACTGAAACACTTCAACCTACCTACAGTCATAAGCTTATTTGTAATTGATCTCCCAGTATCAGTAGCATTTCTTTATGGAAGGTCTCTCAAGCACTCTGTGATCTCTGTCCTTGTGCTTGTCTCATTCACCAACTTGGTCCTCTGAATCCACCCAAATATGCCTTACCCACCCAGTCGACTTTTAGCTACTCGAGATTAATACTTTACCTTCCTAGAGCTAACACAGTGCTTTGCATATAGTAAAACATTTTTTATATACCTGTGGAATGAATTCATTTTAGGTAGAAATTGGCATCAGATGGGTCTGACTGATGCAAAACAATTCAAGGGGGGCAGCCCATTGTTGGTCATGGCTTGACGCCTCAGGATAAAGAACTTCTGAGAAGGTGAATTTGTATATCATGTTATGGTTCCAGACTCTGAATGCTGGGGCAGACTAAGTGATATGACCCTCGACAAGTTATCTTCTCTGTCTGTGCCTTAGATGTCTTATCTATAAGGTTGAAATAATAAAAATTGGGTTGCTGGCGAGTTGAAATGAGGTAATGCTTTTAAGAACTATGCAGAGTGATCTGTTTTTTGTAAAGACTCCGAAATTTGCCCAACTACTATCGCTGCGGGTACTTGTCTTCTTAGAATTATTATTAGGGAAAGGTGGAAAATAGGCATTTCTATCCAAAAGAACACTTCTGAGTGCATGGACAAAGGCGTGAAGAGATTTTCTGCCTTTGATACAAAGACCAATCATCACATTGCTGAGAGAGGTTATTGTTGGGAGAGTCCAGTGAATCGCGTGTTCAGGAAACTAGCTAACCCGTGAACAAATGCTCACCACCAACATACGTTACTGTGGAAGAGCCCTGGTGATAGAGTGGTCACAAGATGGGCTGCTAACTGCAAGGTGAGCAGCTCAAAGCCACCAGGCGCGCCTCAAGAGAAAGACAAAGCTTTCTACTCCCATCTCAGAAACTTGTAAGAGCAACTCTACCCTGCCCCAAAGCGTTGCAATCACGCGGCATCCACTCGCGGCAGGGAGTGTGACTTTTTTTGGAGATTCAATTCTAACTCGTAGTAACTTTGGGGGAGACTTTGTGTGTCGTCAGCTATCTTGTTTCTCTGAAGGCCTGAGACCTGCTTGGTCTCTGCTTCTGCTTTTCTAGTCCTTTACTAAGGTGGTCAAGTATCAGGGGAAGAGACGTGATTTGGATTCTTGTGATTAGCATTAGAGAGGATTGGTTCATTGTTTCCTACAATAAGCAAATCCACTCCCAGGAGGGAAATTCGAAATCAGATAGCTACATTTTTATACTGGATTATGGGTTCCACTACAAATATTTTTAATTATTGAGCACGCTTTTTCTCTCTGAAAATAGGTTGATAGGCCAAATAAATCTGGTAACTTATGGTATACATGATACCTCCAATGGCTATCCTTACTTCTGATCTTCATTTTAAAAGGAGGGGGGCCTCAAACTCACTACAGTTGAGCTGATCCTCTCAGTGACCATGTATAAGTTTTGGAACAGCAAATCTTTATAGGAACAGATAGCATCCTCTTTCTTTTGTAGAGCAGCACATGGGTTTGAACTGCCAACCTACCAAAGCTCCATCAGGGCCCACCGAATTAGCTGATTAGAATATACATTAGACCAAGTTGATTCTCTTGTCTCATATTACCATGGGTCCTCATACAAGTTAAAATGCTGACTTTTTTCTCTTTATGACTGTTATTTGAGTTTACCTTTCCATGTGTTTCCTTCATGGTCTCTATGTATTCTGTGCTATTTCCCTAGATAGCTAAAAGCACTGCCCACGAAACAATGGTTCCGAAACGCTCATGCTTTTGACATCCTTGACTTTGCTGAAACTGTTTCTATAATGGCTATCAAATATATGTGGCTGTAAGCCCAGAGCACAGAGTAACAACTGGGAAACAGCATAAGGTTATCAGAAAATGTTTTTTGAGTTAGGTTTGAATTTGTCAGTTGGTACCAGTGTGCATGTGAGTACACTAGAAATCTCTTAGGATGGAAGGTAAGATTGACGAAGGTAAATTTTCGGGTTGCTAATGGAACATGTAACAACACATACTTTTAATAATCAAACCTGTCAAACTTTCAATAGCCTTACATTTTTGGAAAACTTCTAGTACCTAATACAGAATAAAAAAGTTCTCTAAACTGGAGGAAGGGGTTGAATCACTTTTATAGACTGAGACAAATGCATGTTGACTGAAAAATCCATTAAAGACTGAGTTGAGTGATTTAATACTTTTAGTTATTGAACTGGTTAACAACAAGACAAATACAGGGGTTTGGATCAGAGGAGAGGGAGCAGGAGGCCTGATGACAAAGGGAGGAGTGACAATCCATAAATAAGAAGGACCAGGAGAGACTGCAGGCTCCCCCAACATGAAGCTGTCTGAGGAACTACACAAACACTTTCAGGACATATTGGTTATAGTATGCACCAGTGCAGAAAGGTCACTGGGTTGAACCCACCAGCAGTTTTACATGAGAAAGCAGAGATACTCTAATTCCATAAAGATTTACAGGCTGAAAACTCTAGGAGGGCACTTCTTTTTCCGATGAGTGCGAATAGACTTGATAACAGTATATTTGGTTTTAAGGTTTCAAAATTATTAATCAGCCACTAGTTAGCCCACGTCTACTATAAGCAAGATTCTAATTCAAGAACTTAAGAAGAATAGGAAAAAAAGTAGAACTGAGACCTAGCTCTCATTGTCCAAGGAAATATCCAGGGTTGATTCTGACTCAGAGTGACTTTGTGTGTGTCAGTGTAACTATGCTCACTAGGCTTTTCATGGATGTCTTTGAGACGAGCTGGAACAGCCCTTTCTTGGAAACATCCCTGGTGGACTCGATCCTCCAATCTTTCAGTCAGCAACAAGTATTGAAATGATTTGTACCACTCAGGAGTTACGCATATTTGGTTCTTTTAACAGAAGTATATTTATAATCCATTAGGAAGTTTGCTCATCAAAATATTCGCAATTATTATTATTATTTAAATTATTTTACTGGGGAATCTTAGAGCTCTTATAACAATCCATACATACACGGTGTTGAGCACATTTGTACATAGGTTGCGCTCATTCTTCTTAAAACAATTTCTTTCTACTTCAGCCCTTAGCATCAGCTCCTCATTTTTTCCTTCCTCTCCCACCACCATGAACCCTTGATAAATTTTAAATTATTTTTATTTTCATATCTTATACAGCTGCTGCCTTCCTTCACTCTTACCCTCATGGTTTCACTACTCTTATTTTTGGTCTTGAGGTGTCTATCTGTCCAGGATTCCATGTGGCAAGAGTTCTTATCTTACCAGTATACATGCTCTGGTTTAGCCAGAGAGGCTTTGGGTCTCTTCTCTGCCCTTCTTCATTTGCATCGATATGATTTTTTTGGTTTGGGTGTTCTGATGCATGATACCTGATCCTTTTGACATCTCGTGATCATACAGCCTAGTGTAATTCTTCCATATGAGTTTTGTTACTTCCCAGCAAGATGGCCGCTTGTTTATCTTCAAACATTTAAGACCTCAGACACTATATCTTTTAATAGCTGAACACCATCATCTTTCTTCACCATGCTGAGTTATGCACCCATTTTAACTTCAGTAAAAACACAATTATTAAGAGAAACTTATTTACTACTCACTTGAAAACCCTACATTCTGAGAATACTTATAAGGGAGGCATTTCTGGAAAATGATCTCATGAATTTCATCCAACTTTCTCTCTGTGCAGACTGAAATAACACACAGCCATGCTCTCAATTAAGCCAGGTAATGCCTTAATAACTTGTCTGAGTGATAGTCAGAAATACAGTTTGCCTTATTGTCTTCTTTTTTGTCTATTCTTGAATAAATATAGTCTCAGATTTAAGCTGTGGATTTTCCCTAAGGTTCACAGTGGTGAGCCCATGGCACTGATGGGCTAATTGACCAATGAGGTTTGAGTCTTGATATAGATCAGGAACCTTCAAACTCATTCTTGTACTTATTTGTGCTTAGTGTCTTTGAACACTGTTGTTATCTTATTCCATCAAGCCAGTCTATTCCATCAAGTCCTCTACAGTTTAAGTGTCTGGAGATCTCACTCACTTTCCAAGGCCTTTGCCCTGAGGAGAGCACTCCTCTAAAATAACTTTAAAAATATGCGGTCAATGACTGATGGTGAAAAGCAAAATGTTCACTGAGAGAAAGCGAAGTTAATAAATGACATGCTGCATGGAACTGGGGAGAAAGTGGAGATATTTTCCATGAAACATGAAAGGTATGGGCAAGAAGGAACATCATGGGGGACTTATTAAAGTAATAGATCCAGCAACAGCCAAAAAATAAAAATAAAAGAAATGTATATTTTTTATTTTACATTACTTAGTGGAATTTAGAAAGTAATACAACCAGGAGGGTGTTAGTCTGGGTAGACTAGACAAATAAACTCATAGAAACTCACATGTGTATGAGAGAGTTTTATATGCATAATTGTGCCTTAATTAAACATCCCAGTCCAGTCCAGTCCAAGCCCATAAATTTCAATATTAGCCCATATGCCTGATCTCAATCTAAAGTCCTCTTCAGACTCATGACAGTGTTGCCAAATGCAGGATAATCAGAGACCAATTGGTAGAATGTCTTTGGGTCCAGTGACATTGTAAGCATTTCAATGATGTAAGGGGTCTCTGTGTGGCTTCTCCAGTTCCCTGGGCTAAATCAGGGTAGGTCCATGTGGCTTCCACTCAGGGATGTCTTGCAGGAAGTGAGTAGAGCAACTCTCCTTCCTCCAGGAAAGAATACAGGATTTCCCAGAATTCTCAGGAGAAGGCCATGCCTACACAGAGGCCTCATTGGCTATCTGATTGACAGACTAGACTTCACACCTTCACTCCTAATCCTTTCAAATTGACATCAGATTATGTACCTATCACAAGGAGCAAATTAAGCATCATGATTAAACCCTCAGCTGCTAGCCCAAAGGTTAACAGTTCAAATCCACTGTCCTCAGAAAGATATGACAGTCTGTTTCTATGACTATTACAGCTTTGGAAAACTATGAGACAGTTTTACTATAAGGTCCCTGTGAGCCTTAATCAACTCAATGGCTTATAGCAGCAAGAGAAGTACATTGAGAATGACAAAATGCTATCACAAATGTTTTCCCTTTTTGACTTAAGATCAGAAGCAGATTAAAAAATATATTATAAGAACCTAGAATTTGGACTCACTTTTAAAAAACATTTTATTGGGGGCTCTTACAGCTACTACAACATTCAGCACATCATTTGCATCAAGCACATTTGCACACATGTTTCCACATACATTTTTAAACATTTTCCACTTGAGCCCTTGGTACAAGCTCCTCTTTAAAAAAAAAAACACAAAAACCTCCCCTTTCCCCTCCCCCCTTTTTTTAATGAATCATTTTATTGGGGGGCCCCTACAACTCCCATCACAATCCCTAACAACATCAGTTGTATGCAGGTCACTTTTACACACCCATTGCCATCATCACTCTCAAAACATTCTCCCTCCCTCCAGGCCCCCATTATCAGCTCCCTATATTACCCTTCCTCCTCCCCTTCCCCTTGAACCCTTAGTAATTTACAAATTATTTTTTTATCCTGTACACTGTACAATGTGTCCCAACACTCACTTTCCTGTTGTCCGTGCCCCAGAGAGGAGGCTACGTGTAGATCCCTGAAGTTGGTTCTCCCTTTCTATTCCTCCATCCCTCCACCCTCCTGGTATAATGATGGGTCATCTATCCTAAGTTTCCCATGTTTCCAACTTCACTGTACATCTCCTGGTCTAGCTGGATTTATGTGGTAGAATTGGGGTCATGATAGTGGGTGGGAGGCAGCATGGGAACTAGAGGAAGGTTGCATATTTCATAGCTCCTACCCTGTATCTTAACTGACTCATCTCCTCCTTGTAACCCCTCTGCAAAAGGATGTCA